>CATQJA010001518.1:0-29903 GCA_958295435.1 Mesorhabditis spiculigera
CCGTCCTACCAAGCTCGTGGTCCGGGGTTCGAATCCCTGGCGTATGATAATTTTTGCTTTTTGGCAGTTCAACAACGAAAGATATTTCTAGGCTCTACGTGCACCAGTTTTAGGTCCGGGCCTCGCTCTAGCGCCGCAGGCCAAAGAAAAGTACCTTGGCCCGGGCTCTTGCGCCGCAGGCCAAATGCTAAAGAAAAACCAGTAGCTAGCGCCGCAGTCCAGAGAATGGTTCGTAGAGTCAGGCACTTGCGCACCAGTCTTCAAAAACGGAAGGGTTTTATATGGTTCCTAGACCGGGGCCAGTGTCAAAGGGCCGCGAAGCGATAGTCTATACTACGTGTTTACAAAAAATAATACAAACCTCTGTCGCTAGAGTCCTGGTGAAATTGGGCAGCGTGGTATTGTCCAGTCCAAGCACCATAACCGTATAGATGTCCTGGTTAAAGTACGTCAAGTTTGTCGAGCCGATTGGAATGACATAGTTGCTAAATTAGGGTTATGCCATGCAAAAATGCCTAGAAAAAAATTAGCCGTCTCAGATTTGACCATAAAATGAGGTTAAAACAGCACAATTGTTGTGAAAAACCCAAAAACGTGGATCTATCTTACCAGTCATTATTTGCTGTTAAGAAAATGGTAAAACTCGGCGCCGTATTTCGTTTTCCATTCGCCAGATCGCTAATGGTGGCGTTGATATAGGCAATGGCGCTAAAACAAGGGTTTTTTAGATTTGTATTTTGCTTTCGTCTTACTCGTCATACTTCGCCGTCTTTAACGCTCGATTCACCGGTTGAATCTTGTTAATGTTGTCGACGAGAACCTAAAATATGGCAAAACCGTGTTAAATTAAAATATTGTATGCCATAAGGTTTTCCTCGTTTTTCCTTACCGCCTTGTCGAACTGATCGTTCATCGCTTTTGATTGTGGCAAAACCCCAGTCGAATCGAACACGACGAGGCCAAATCGAGAAAAGTCTTTGCCGATTGTAAAGAACTAAAAATCGGGGTAATAGATAAAATAATATGGAAAATATAAACCTGCGTAAACCTTCGTAAAAATTCCTGGACGTTAGCCAGTTGTTGGGGGTCCATTTCTGCGTCGATGGCCAAGACGATGTCGGCTTTCATGCTTGGAATAGGCGGCGGCGGTTGGTCTGACGGTTGAGATTTCAATTTTGGATTAGAGAGAGAGAGAGAGAGTGAGAGAGAGAGAGAGATAGAAAGAGAGAAACTTACGCTGCCCGGTCACTTTCTGGAATAACATAGGCCCAATCAGATCCAGCGGCGTCGCCATCCCATAGGTCGGATCGGAAAATTCCTCTACTGCCCGGTATCCGGTAGACAATGTTGCGAGGAACGTGTCGTTCACCGCCCCTAGCCCAATCGAGTAGATGTTCACACCACCCTGGGCCAGCGTCAGCAGTGTATTCTTGTACTGCCCGTTGTTGGTATGCAAATTTTGCCTGAAGGCAGGTAAAGAACTCAAAAAATTTCTTACTCTCCGGTGGTGAAAATCCACAAATAGTTTGGTTTGCCAGTTTGGTAGCCGGCCAGGGGTTGGTAGATGTGGTCGGAGAGCATTTGGATGGCTCTGGAATTATAATCATTTTGTCTGTCTCTCTCCCTCTTCTTCTCGATCTTTCTCTCTCTCGCTCTCTCTCTCTCTATCGCGCCCTCTCTCACTCCCTCTCTCACTCTCTCTCTCGCTCTGTCGCTGAAGGCTTTCTGTATAAAGATATATTTAAAACGCACTGATCAATATCCTTCGTCGGCACATGATTATCCGAAGGTCCGTATTGCAGGTTTATCGTCAACGCCTCGTAAATCGATTCCCAGCTCGAGTGGGCGGTGAAGTTGAACAGGGTCTGGAAAATTTTACTAGATCGTTGTGAAATTCTGCTCATCATACCGTAGCCGTTCCGTCAAAAGTCAACAGGGCCACGTGCGTCATCGCCGGCCCCGCGTCAAATTTGAAGTTTCGAAGCGTGTTTAGCAGGAAAAGACGTAGCTAAAAAACAAATGGTGGAATTTTTATAGCCCGTAAAAGAATTAAATACTTATACCAACCACTTCAAAGCCCTTGTCGTTCAGCGCAGAATTTTCTGCGTCGGCACCGGCGATGCCGATGAGTTTGTGAAGACCCGGATCGGTAGAGGTATCTAAAAAAGGTAGAAAGTAAGGCCGTCAAGGGTGTAAAACATGCTTATTAATGACGCAATCTAAAAAACCTGGCAAAAATTTAAAAGTGTATTGAATATGTAATTAAAGATACATAACAGAGGCTAACGAGACGAAGAACTTCAAGCTTTCTACCTATTACGATCGCCAGGTCCGGCCAATTTTGTTCGGCGAGGATGCCCTGCGGTAGGAATCCTGGCTGGGTAGTTGGACCGTTTGGTGTCGTCGTTGGGGGAAGCGTCGATTTTCCTAGAAAGGGTGTAGTTGAACATGAGAAGAAATGCGTTTAAAGTGCCGATCACTGTAGAACTACAGGTTTTTCGTACCTACCGTACATAGTGCGCGCCTTTCTTTTCCCGCTTAATTATAGTGTTACGCTTTCATCTTCACAAAGTAAAAATCATTCACGACCAAACCCTGCTCGTCCTCCCAACTTACCTTCACCCGGATAGTGGTCACAAACAAAATCCCGAAGCTGATTTGCTGTATAAACAGCTGGCACCCCATCGGGTTCCATTAAATCCTCCTCACCGATTAGCTATAAATGGTTTTTTTTGTCAAAAACACTAAATCAGTTTACCGTATACTTGTTCCAAATATTTTCCATGCCCCAGAAATATGACGCATTCTCGCTGGTTCCAAGCCCAAAGTTGTAGGTACCCGCCTCGACCATTGGGCCCGTAATGTTGAGCGCTGCTTCCTCGTCGAATTCGCTAAATTAACATCTAATTTAACCAGTTACCTTGTCTAGATGCCTTACAGGGCACGTTCAGGGACGTTGTTTTCGAAAAAAGCAAAGATTTTCGCCGCGGCCGGGGCGACCCGGCCCCCCCTCGGGAGGCGCGGATGGATACCAGCAGCCACAGCTACAACCGGGGGGGGGGGGGGGGGCCCCGCCGCAGCAGGGGGAGGGCCTGTCACAGCAGGGCGGGCAGGGGCGCGGTCCCTACGTCCATAGGGGGTGCGTGGGACGAGAGGCCCCCCCTGGGGCCCTTAAAGGCTGGAAACTCTTGCGCCCCGTAGGGGGCCGGGGGTTGGGTCGGGCTCCCCCCCTCGTGGTAGTGGTTGGGGGGAGCGACACGCGGGGGGGTCGACCTCCCGCCCGGTGCGCAACTTCTTGCTTTTAACGAAATTTTGATCGTTTTGACGGTGTTTAACGATATGCGTTAACTATCAATTCTATTAAAAATTTAAACCTACTCCAACATTTCTGTAATGACAATCGTCGACCAAGAAGCGTAGGATTTACCAGACGTGTTGAATTGTTTCCAGGCCTCTTCGTAAGCCCTAAAAATTAATGAAAAAAGATAGCAAGCGTTAATTTTTGAGGCAACCCTCAAAAGCCTTAACCTACAGGCTCAAATTGCTGAATTCCGCGTCGTTGTTCACAAATTCAATCTTTTCCACGGCCATTATGGCGGTAGTTAGGTTGTAGCTGGCGCGAAGACCTTGTACCACCGTTACGGTATCGCCAAAGTAGGTGAGGATGGCCACTCTTGTGAGCTAAAAACGTGATTTTGCATAGATGCATTGCTAACTCTAGCTTTCTCTTTCTCTCTCTCTCTCTCTCTCTCTCTCTCTCTCTCTCTCTCCATACCTTATCCGTTCCACCGTAATCCATTCCCTTGAAAGCCTCAAGCAACGTGGCGATCGTATAATTTTTCACGGCATAAAATAGCTCCTCCTGCCCGGTCGGGGGAATATGAATTATCAGCACTATATCCGACTTTTCTTGGCAGAAATTCTCTTAAAATATGCGTAAAAATGTTGTTTTTGTCGATTTTCTCACTCAATTCCGGTTGCATGCAGTTCCCCTGCTCGACGGCTTGTTGCCTAAACTCGAGCAACTGGTCGACCAGCAGCGCTCCGATTTGTTCAGCATCAGTACGGGTGAATCCAGGGACCTGGGTACCGTAAGGTACTTTCAGAGTGAAATGCTGAATACCTCAAAATTTGGTTGTCCCGTGATCATCGACATAATGGTTTCGTTTTTGCCGGTTCCGATGACGGCAGCTGGAAAACGAGAACTCAATAATTTTAATGGGTTTTTGCGTTCTTTGATAAAAATTTTGTTAATAACCAAGTACAATGACGCTATTGGCTCATTTCAATTAGGTGTTCCGCATCTTAAACAATTTTTTGATTGGAAACTCAATAAATTCTTGGTCATGCAAAAAACACCCAGAAATCATCTAGTTTTTGGGTCAAGAAACTTGCTAAAAACGACCAGGCAAAACTTTCGCTACGTGAATTTCGGTACGTTGATTTTTATACCTTTCATCAATACACCACTCTCCAAAAGTGTAGACGAGATATTAAACGGATCGTCGCAGCAGTCCTGCCCGGGTTGCGTAAAGCTAAAGGTTTCAGCATTCGCAGAAATCGGATTTTTCCTTACGTTCCTCTGCCAAAAATGAAGACCACTTGGGCGTTGCTCGTTGGGGAGGTTCCGAAAATCTTTTCGGCAAATTCAAGGCCACTAAAAAAATGTGTTACATGGTACGATCTTTGAATTTTTAGTTATTTAATTTTTATCAAAATTTTTACTACTACTGTATTGAAGAATTTAATAAACTCACAGTGCAATGTCACTGTAGACGCCCCACGGATCTTCGGGAATTGTGTATTTGACGAGGGCAGCAGCCGCGTCTGGGTCAAAAGACCTTGGGTCATTCAAATACAAAGCAATCCCGGAACGATCGTGCTCGGTGTGGGGCCGATCTGAAACTTTCTTTTTGGCTAATCTTCTAGACGTACTATCCGGATTCGAGTAGTAGCCCAGGCCCATCCGATCCCCAAAGCGTCCCATTGATTTCCTAGTGGCCTCGATGTAAGCCAAAATGGCACCGCGGGCCTGAAATATAACATTATACCTCGAATCCATTTTCATAATGTCTATGTTCTTAATTCCAATATAAGCAATATCAAAATTTGACAATAAGTAAATTTAATAATATCGACTTTCTTAAATCCCGAAATTTTATGGCGAATTTCGACATAAATTTCGAGATAAATTTCGACAGTATGACTTTCGACTTTGCGACATGTCATCGTGTCGCGTTGTAACGAAAAAAACCATATAACGCCCGGATCCTGCTTAGAACCTACGTATTCTTGCCCCTTGACGTTGACAACAACCTCCGAATCTTCGACCAGCCAAACCACATCGACTGCGCATTTTTTGCTCGCGTCACCTGAATTTTCCGCTTTAAACAGACCTGAGTCATTATAACATTTTCTTAAAGGAATCCAGACGGCAAACGACAATCGATTACGCGAGTAAATTGTCTATGTAGTTCGATCGATCACTCACGTCGACAAGCCAAGGCTCGGGCAACCTGGAAGGCCATCGGCACCAACGTGTCGTAGTTTGTAGTCTGGATGACTTTTGCGCTAAAAATTTGTTTTAGTACGAAACTCAACATTTGTTAAACGCACCTATTGGTGTCGGCCGGGCTCCCGTATTGCAGAATTTGATTGAGGACCACCACTTTGTCGGCGGTAGGATACGTCAGGGTGGTAATGAACTAAAAACAAGTTTATATCAAGTAATAGCTGTGAGGATAATAATATTTATTTGATAAAGAATTTTATTCTTAAACAACGCTAGCAACAAAAGCTTACTTGAACACCTCCATCTCGCATTTCCTGGACGATTTTTCCCATTTTTGCGATATTTGCCGCGCTGATATCAATCGCACTAGAAACTACCTTATTTTTGAAACGTTTGCTTGATAATTTGAGAAGGTATTTTCATATAGCTTCCTTAAGTGCACGTAATCGTCCATGGATCTTACTTTTCAGAAGTCACAAATACCACAACTCGGCTGGCATTCGGATTGAAAAATTGGTTGAACGAGCTCATCGCATCAAAGCCACTAAAATTCGAATTCAGTGGAAATTTTGGGTGGTGGGAAAGCCTACACAGTATAATATGTATTTCCATTGATGTATTTCGTCGAATTCAAATACACCAAGAAATCCACGGGATCCCGGAGCGTGCCAGAATGGTCGTGGATGACTTGGTTGAACGAAATATAGCCGAATTTTGTATCGTTAGCGCGTTCCGTTTGAGCCATGAAGGATTGGATGAAGGTGATGATGTTCTAAAATTAGCCATAAAAATTAACATAACAAACTAAATTCCTGAAATAGTCAGATCTTATTTTATCTGAATAACTTACATAATATTAATAATAAACTTACATAATATTAATTAACTAGCTCCTATAATATTAATTGCACCTGATAATTTATGCGTATAATTCTTAAAAATAACAAAATCATACCCCGAATTTGTCATCAATACTCTGCGACATGTCGATGAGGAAAAGCACTTGAAGCCCATCGCAAGCTTCCGCTAAAAATGTGGGGGTTTCACATCCCATTAACGGGATCCTTACGTAAATCTGGAGGCCCCGGTGGGGTGGGAGGTACTGTAGGCCGGTGATGTGGCGTCGTCAGTACGGTAATCGGGTTCTCTGTCGGCGGAATGAGGGTTGGTGGTGGTGTGGTTAGAGGAAGAGCTGAAGTACTCTCATCTTATAATTATTACAAAGTTACAAAGTATTTTTACTATCATAGCATCGACTTTTTCGTTAGAAAGGCTTTTAAAAGTTTTGAAACTCGGCCTTTGGACGGAAAATACCGGAGTTTAGCACCCATTTTTCCTTTTCCTTTTCTTTCTTCCTTTTTCTTCAATTTTTCGCGGAATTTCTACGGTTTTGCCCTGAATTAATGCTTGAAAACCACTTCCGGTCGACCACTAGGCATTTTCTGAGCCCGTCCATTGACTTTATGATATTTTCAAGCCAAGCTTCGGTTCGTAAACTGTCAAGCCAAACCGACTTACACAAGCATATCCACCACAAGCTTCTCGTCCTGATGTCCTCCATCCCCAACTGGTACCAATAGTCAATGTTGATAAACTTGTAACCGGATGGTAAAATCGAGGTAAATACGGATCGGATGTCGCGCGAGTTGCTACAATTCAAATCTTCAAAAAGCTTAGATTTTTCACACCTGACGAGCACCGTTGACGTATAGAAAGTTTGGGCAACGACCTCGGCAAGTACTCGACTCCGATTTTCCCCGAATCCATTGTCGTATTCACTAAAAAAACACATAGAAAATCTGTAATGGACCCACAATCCATCGGCCAGTATGATCAGCGATCTCGCGGTTCCGACTTTGAGTTGTAGGTTGGGGTTGGAAAACTCATCGCGAACAAATTCGAAAGCTCTGGAGATTTGTTATACCGAAGTGTACTAAAGTTACCTAGTGACGTTGTGGCTTTCCGAGGTCTCATTCAGCATTACTTGGGCGATGGCTGCATCCCATTCTGCCTAAAAAAATTGCTTTTTTCGAATTTTTCAAATTTTAAAGGTACTTAAAGTACTCTCACTACCTCCAAATGTTTTATGTGCGTTAACGCTCTAGAAAATAACTAATAGAAATGGCTAAAATCTGGGTCGGTAATTTAATAATCCAGGCACGGCCCTGATGATAATTATCAGAAGAACGCCGATGCCACTTACCTGGCTATTACTTCGCCAATTATTCAACAAGTACGCGTTGCTGCCCTCGTAGACGCCGATGCCCATCTCTAGCCCTTGCCAATCCGTGCCAGCCGGTGGGGAAAGTGATTTCAGGTAGGATTGAACCTAACAATGCCGAATTTAGCCACAGTACTGTGGTATTTGGTTTAATTTGGCTAGTATGTTGCTGTTACCTTTCAAAACTGGAGTGTTTTTGCTACATTTTTCAGAGTTTTACGCTAGTATTTTTCCTCAAATTTAATATAACTTACCGCTGTCAGTTTATCTTTACTCGAAACCGTCGGATCCATCGGTGTGGCGACATCCACCATTACGATAACCGTTCGTGAGGGTGAGCGCGGGTCGCAGGGATAGTCTGCAAGGTCGTTAGGTAAATTTTGCTTTTTTTCAAGCTTTTCACCCATTTCGTTTCTTGCACTTTTTGCTCTTCAAAATTGTGCGTGCAGATCTACCCGGGGGGAAGTTTCATGAAAAGCTTATCAGCCAGGGACCTCGAGTGGAGTGCCCACTTATCAGCCCTCAATAAAGTGAGTTTTTTCGAGCTAGCGTGAGAAATGTGCGGGTTTACAACCCTTGAAAAGCAAAGCAGCAAAATTTCTGGACCTAAGCAAAACGAAAAAACGGCTCGGCGGAGATGATAACGAAGCAGAAATGGTCTTATGGTTTCGAGCTTTAGCTTTAGCTACCATGAGAAAAAAGGTGATCCAAAATCATTAATTAAAGCATGCAATATAAAATCAAGTAATTAATATAGCATATTTATCTTTTTAGCAAACAGCAACTCTAAGCTCGATAACTATCTGATTAAATTACTTACCTCCCAAAGGCGGCGGCACTGGAGTCGGCTGTTCGATCAGAGCTTGGCAATAGACATGAGATGATTCTAAAATTTAGTATTTAACAAAATTACCATATTAATGCGTTACCTGCTACGGTAGCGGTGGTATACTTTGTCCTCAAGGCCGCCTGTACATCTTCAGCGCTGACTTTTGACGAAAAAACGAGGGTCCCGTAGAATTGGGTGTCGTGCTGCAGGTTTCTAAAGGTAAAAAATTAGCTTACGTTGCTTGCCTGTGGAAAATAATAGATATTAGTGTCGTTTTCACATTTTTTTTAGCCTACCTACGGTATTTTAAAAATCAATAAAATGCATAAAAGTACGTACGGAACCAAATAATCCGGTGACACGGCTAAAAGTCTTGAATTCAGTGCCAAAGTCGAGAATTGCAGAATAGTCCGAAATTCTTGGATCGCAAAAGAATTCGATCCCAGCATCGAAGATACCTTAAATCGATTTTCATACGTTCGACACAATTTTTAGGATTAAAATCTGGTTATAATAGCTCGTACATTCTGCTGAAACTCCGAAATCACGGCCACCGTAGCCGGGTCATCGGGTTTACTGTACGAATCATTCCACGGTACGCCCGGGTCAATGGAAAAGTGCAGAACGCTGCCGACAGTATGGATAGTTGCATTCGCGCACTCCTTCTTACACTCGTCGTAATTTTCTTTGTCTAAAAAGTGCCACAACTGTAAGAAATACGTTTCCTTACCCTGCTTCGCCTTGTGGATTCCGATTCCGAGCATAATGGCTGCGGCGATTAGCAGCAGAATGCATATTGTGATCACCACTAACGTCTTCTAGAAATGGCTTTTAAAAATGGTCCTTTAAGAACGTTTAAGGCAACAGGCTTATTTTTAAAAAAAGCAGTGACAAATTTATTTTGTTTTTAAACGAAAAAGAAAACACGGCGAAAAAGTCATAGCTGATTCTTACCTTCCGCCATGAATCCATGATGGACCCAGCGATAGGGCGAAGCTGTAAATAAAAAGATTATTCGCGTAGGCAAAATCTGAAAACCAAAGAATTTACATGAAATGTAATATACATAGCAAAAAGGCTAAGTCTAGGGTGGAAAAAATCAGAGGAAGAATTGTCAACTAGACCGCTTTAAAGGCGTGGTGACAGTGAAAAACGGGTGTGGGATGCCTTTTTTTGATGCGCGCTTCTGGCCCTTTTTACAAATGCGTTCGGAAGAAATCGGCAATCCTGGAAATCCTCTTTGCGGCTCCACCCTCAACGGACGTTCGCCACGACCATGATATTTCAAAATTCAGAATCAGCCAAACGACCGATAGTACGTCCCCCTAGATGTGTCATATCCTTTTTCAAAGTCCTCCCAAAAGTCGCCGGTTTTTCGTCAACGACACACGAAGAGAGTGGAGGGTGATACGGATTGGAATTTGCGTGCCGCCGGGTCCTTGATACAAAGGGGAGAGGCTCCATTTTTACGCGCTACGGGCCTTATTTGCAGGCTATCAAAGGCGGCAAGTCATGGTTTATGGGCTCGTGCGACTTCACTGGGGATATTTTAGAAGAGGTCGGTGATCGGAATGGAAAATTCTGGAGCGAGGGCTGGGGATAGATAGGTCAGAACAAACTGTAAATTCAAAAATTAGAACAAGTTAGTTTCATTGAAACATAGAGGGAGAGAGTGAGAAATAGCGAGAGAGAGAGAGAGAGTGAGAGAGATACAGAGCGAGAGAGATACAGAGAGAAAGAGAGAGCGAAAGAGCGAGTGATAGTGAGAGAGAAATCAACAGAATGAGAGAAAATAAAACTAACGAATCCGGAAAACAAGTATTGGAAGACTCAGAGGACTTCGTGACGAAGAACTGTAGTTTTTGAATAGAGATCACCATCGTGCAATCGGATTATAACCGGTAGCTACCTAAAGTAGACGCCCGTACCTTGGTCTACTTGACCCCCCGAAAAACCTGCGAATTCGGAAGCAAGCAACGGCTGTTGGCGCGGGATAAGCCCTAGACCAAGGGATGGAAAAGCCGCTTAGACCTTTCAACTGATAACGCGCGGCTTTTCCGGCCATTTACGAGCGATTATTTATGTGAACAAATAGAGCCTGGCTCGTTAGGTTTGACTAGAGATTTAGGAAAGCGTTTTGAAGAAGCCAGAAATTTCGAGATACGTGAAAAACGAGGCTATGTGGTCATTGCATGATTGGAAAGGCAATTTGCAAGGATCGGACGTTAGAAAAGAGTCGTTTTTGTGTCACGTTTGCACTATCAAGCTGCACTTGCAGTTCGAATATAACAATTACCATTTCCGGGATCCTATCCCAAAAATTAACGGGAAAAGCGGCATATCTGAACTCGTCTCGCACCCCCGATTCGATTGCTTTGACAATGGAGGTTGGGGTATGCAAATTTGACCTCAAATTC
This sequence comes from Mesorhabditis spiculigera, assembly GCA_958295435.1. Lineage (NCBI taxonomy): Eukaryota > Metazoa > Nematoda > Chromadorea > Rhabditida > Rhabditidae > Mesorhabditis > Mesorhabditis spiculigera. The sequence continues at coordinate 10,980 of CATQJA010001518.1, forward strand.
AAATCAATTGCAGGAGCTACAGAGCCTGCTGCCGTCGTCGTGCAACGGCGCGATGGAGCTGTTCTTCTACCTGTTCATCGCCCACAATATTTGCGTCATCTACCTCATCGGACGGCTTTAGTGCGTTTTCTGATTTTCGCACCCCGCGATACGGACCTTAACTTTCCACTGCGTAACCGATTCAGACCGCGTTTTACGTGCTGAGCAGGCGGTCGCGTCGCGTTTCGCCGTAGAATTGAGACGAATGCCTTTCACAACGCTTTAAAATCCACCTTTTTGCAGCGGTCAAGTCGCCGAGCTGAAGGCCGAGCTGAACGGCTCCACGACGTCGAGCCAGCGCCGCGTCGAGCGGAACGCATCCCCATTGGGCACCTACACGAAGACCTACCCCACCAGCGACTGTATGCAAATTTTTGGTTTCTGAGTAACCGGCAGTAACCGTTTTTGGTATTATCTCGGATTTGGTAGTATCTCGAGTTTTGGTATTTTTAATTTAATAAAATAAATATGATATAACAAAGGGTACAATTCGGATAAGCGGGGGGATTTTAGGCGGGGGGTAAACCGAACTTTTTTCCGCCCAAGCCTATATTTTTTATATAAATAGTGGAAGTGTTTCTAAATTGTTTATAGCTATTCCTAAACATAAAAAATTTGCAAAACTTAATTAAAAAATTTAATTTTAGGTCGAAACATCAATTTTTTCGGCACAAAAATGACCAAAATTTTCGACTTTTTCAGGTGTTTTTCTAACTTTTTAAAAAGTTTTTCCGATTCAAATAGGCTTAAATTTTGCTAAAAACAATGTGAAAACACTTTATAGTTGATTCCTATCCCCACCAGGACCGACAAAAAAAAGTTGGTTTACCCCCCGCCTAAAATCCCCCCCCCCCCGCTTATCCGAATTGTACCTAACAAAGCAAATAATTGTTGATTTTTAATTATATTTATTAATTTAAAATGAATATAATAATTAAATTAATATAATAGAATTTTTATTAACTTTATTTTTTTCAGCGACCAGCCACCGCAACGGCATCCTGCTGTGAGGCTTCCGAGCATCAAAAATCAACCACCGAATTCAACGTCACGTCTCCAAGAAACTGTCCTCAAAACCGAATCCGCCACATAAATCCGTCTCCTCCATGCTGTTAACGTTTTTTTTGGATTCTTTGACTGTCTTTTTCTGAATAAATTATTTATTCCGAGTGGTTTTCGGAGTAACCAAATGTACGGTTTTTAATGAGGTATCTTTTGGGTTGAAACCTTTCGATTGCTGAGCCCGCGTAGGAAGAGGATATAGCCGAAAATACCTGGAAACCTTGGGGGTTTTCGAAGAATGCTAGAAACCTACCGGCAATCAGCATACTCGCAGACAGCAAGATCATCTGATGCATATCAAACATGGCGCCGAGGTAGAGGCAGGTTGTTTGGCCGATTGCCTAAAAAAATGATAAAGTTAAAGGAGTTGGCAAAGTATTGCCAGTGATTTTTGAGTTACCGCGACACGCGACGCGTCTAATTTTTTCGCAATGCGTGTTCAATCCTGATACGCAAGAGGAAGAAATAAAAAACAAGACTACCTGATAAAACTTTGAAACACTGAAGCCAATGGCTGGGTCAGCGGGCAAGGATTTAGCCGCCGAAACCATACGGCAATTATTTGCCGCCCCATCCAGGGCTCCGCATAAAATTCCGAGGATGATGGCGACCGTTGCGCTAAAATCGATTTTTTTTAATCCTCGGAGTATTCCCTGGCTTTGCCATTTTAAAGCTGAAGTTCCTTCTTCACACGTTATTAGGTCTTATTTTGATTTTCGTTTTTTATTCCATCGGATTCGCAAGATTTTTTTCATGCCAAACGCCTTAATTTCATGCTTTTGTTTAAAGTGTTTCCGCTAAGCTACGAAAAACGGTTAGATCTAACTTTCATTGGTCAAAAATCGACCGTAGATTCGGAATCCGCTCAAAAAACTGGTCTAGATGAACTTTAACCCTGGTGCTCGGTAAGAACCCGAAAAGACAAGAAGCCTATTAACCCCGCTTACCTTGGCTCAAAAAAGTGAGACCTCCTTGGTTGGTGCCAATGACGATAGAGCTGGTGTAAACGCTATCATTAATGCGGCAACCGTGGCCGTCAATGCAGTCGTTATTGACAGCGCTGGCACCATGCCAAAATCCTTGACCCGCTTGTTCAACGCCGTGATGATCAGACCGACTGAAAAATAGGATTTTTGGTTTTCAAATGATGAAACGATCAAAGAAGTACGAAAGCATACCGATCACTTCCCCAATCGTCACTGCAATACAGTAATAAGCCACAGTGTTCTTCTCCCCGGCGAGAGAATCGGTGAACGCGAGCGTGGTCGGGTATAGCGTCAGGAATATGCTGATTACGAGACCAGTATATAGGTAAAAGGGCGCAAGTAGTAGCGATTCGTACTGGACGACGGCGCGGGCTACTTTTCCTAGATTTAGGGTTAGAATGGCAAACTTGTCAAGACAAACCAATCTGCTCTCCAAAGCTAATGCCCGTTTTTACACGTTGTTGAAGGCAGTCTGGTATTTGGCGTTTGGGCAGTGATAATCCAATGAGTAGAGCTCCAGACGCCAACAATGTCATTCCGGTGGATAAGATACGGATTTCCAAATCCGAGAAATCACGATAAGCAGCTTGGTTCTAAAACGGCGTTGAAATTCAGCCGTTGAAGCTGCCAAGCTTGCCGTGAAGTTCCGACGCACCCTCACCTTTACCTCATATGCCAGCGTAGTGATATTTTCATCCGGAATCTCGTCAAGCACCATATTAGTGACAATTTGAAAAACACCGCTTAGTAGGGTACTAAAACAGAACTTCAGCAAATCATTGCAATGTTTACTACTTACGTAACACTTCCCACCATCCAGGTGATTGACTGGTTCCTGGAAAGCGTACGATCCGTGGCGTGACGCAGTGCATAGGAACCACCGCCAGCGCAAAAAACTGGATTTTTATTATCTGCCATAACCGTTTAAATCCTACAACTTACATGCAAAGCCCCAGCCGCCCAGGACACAGGCCGGAAAATAGAAATAGTTTCGCAAATACAAAAAAATTTGCTGCGTAAGAAGCAAAGCACAGGGCTGACAGGGTCAGGCAGCCTTGGGACCCGAAAATCGGCAAAAGACAGGGGGCAATCAGGTTTCCGATGGTGTAGGAGAAGCATAGGATAGCTACCCTAAAATTAAAGGTTTTAAGATACAGAAAGCGTTCAGGTACCCATAATATCCGGCATATTCGATTATGCAATCTGGACACCGCTCCCGGACTGAATGGCAGACGGGTTCTACGAGAAAAGCCATCATGTCGAAACCGTAAAATCCGAGTAGCTGGACGATGCCTGAAATAAGATCTTACCAGCTAAGGGTATAATACTTATTTAAGGCACTTGTGGATGCTCAGAAGTGTTTTATATTTTAAACCAGCGCCCAAAACCCGCTTCGCGGGGGTTTGGCCTTTGCATGAGAAATTGGCCTTCCCGATAGCTCGGGGTCCTTCGGACCCCCTCCCCCCGTCCGACCACACGCGCGCGTGCGACTTGCAAGAATGAGGAAATTTGTATTTTTCACATTATGCAAATTAGCCCTCATGGACCCAAAAAATGAGTAAAACCGGCTTTAACCTTGTAAACTTGTATTTTATCGAAGTTCTGAACACGCCATCGGAAATAGAAAGGTCGGTTCCCCCAAGTGACGGAGAATTGGGACGTTTTGGACACGGGAAGGCCCTCAAATCGGGTCTCGAAACTGACATCCACACACACACACATACATACACGCCAAAATTATATAAGGTAGGTTTCTTTGGGAAGCAAGAAAATAATTTTCGATGGCTTTAAAGGGATAAGGACGGCATCGATTGCGCGCTGGAAACAGTCTCTGCGTCTCGCACTTGGGCGCGTTCTCTGCGCTGTTGGCTATACGCCAAAAAGTTGATCAGGGGTCATCGACCCACGCCGTCGGTATCCTTTTAAAGTCCAGATTCCGATCAAAAATTAAGTGAACAGAAGCCGTTTAAAATACGCATAAATGACTATGATGTCTATGCTTAGGGACTTTAAAAGAAAACTTTATAGTAAAGACAAACCCAGCAGAATTGCCGCCATCACCATAAACCGATCGTCGTTCATCTTGGCTAGTTTTTAGAACCAAGAATATCTTCAATTATTTTATATCCAAATGTAACGAGTCAATTCACGGTCCTGCCTCCAGCGGAATTTATAGAAATCGGTGCCCGGTGGTGGTCAACCTTGCACAATCTGCCCCAAAATGATCGACGGGGTTAGGTGGGGAGCGATTTGAATAATTCTGAGGGTTAGGCTGGGTGCGATGGCTCTCGGCAAGGGTACATACATTTTTGTGGTCAGGTTAGCTGAGGTGGTGGTTTGATCCGTCTCTCTCTCTCTCTCTCTCTCTCTCTCTCTCTCTCTCTCGCACTCTCTCTCCCTTTAACTCTCACTTTTACTCTTCCCCGCTCTTTGCGTGTCTTTCCTTCTCACCCTCTCTCTCTCTCTCGCTCTCGCTCTCTCTCCCTCGCTCTCTCTCTCTTTCTCTCTCTCTCTCTCTCTCTCTCTCTCCCTCTCTCTCTCTCTCTCTCGTTCTCTCTCTCACTTCCTTTATCTCTCTCTTTTACTCTCTCTTTCATTCTCTCTCTCCCACTCTCTGCGTGTCTTTCTCTCCTTTTTTTCTCTCTGTCTATCTCTCTCAAATCAATTCTGCTAACGAATTAGCGAGGCTTATATTTTATGAAAATTCCGGTTTATGGGCTGAATCTTCTGTTTCAACAATATTTCTTTTCGACTTTTCCGGAGCCACCTCAAAAAGAATCCGAAGCAAATGAGGCCTAAAAAGTACCAGTATACGGTTTTAAAGTTTGCATACCTAGCATCAAAAGCCCAGCTAGCAGCCCCATCAAAATATACACGGTGCAGATCGAGCTCGCGTAGTAGAAAAACCCGGTAGCGGCAGCCTGATAGAATTTTGAGACGCAAAAAGCGATGGCTGGATCTTCAGGATAGGCAGAAGCCGATGATACGATTCTAACGTTATTCATACTCCCATCCACCAGGCCGCAGATTAACCCGATTAGCAGGCAGATGAGCTTTCTAAAGTCGAAGTAGACTTTAAGGTCTTTCTATACCTTGGTGAAAACGCCGAAATATCCCCAGTAGGATGCATCGTTGCTTCTGGAGGTGTAAAAAGGACGACCATAGTGCCATAAACAGTAAAAGCTATGCAAGTGAGTATCATGGCTGGCAGGAGACCGAAGTCCTTGACTTTTCGATTAAGGTATCCCATCGCAAGACCGACTAAAGGGTCATTATTTTTTTGCGATTAATATAAAGGGAATTACAACACATTGCATTTTGTTCGTGTACCGTAGTTATTAAATTGTTACGTCGTTTTTGATACTAGGCCCTAGGGGAAATAGACTCACCCGACAACTCTCCAATCGACATGCTCATGCAGACAAAAGCGACCAGATTCCTGTCGTCGGCGAAGGATTCGGTGAATGAGACCGTCGTAGTGTAGATTGAGTTCATAAAACAGGTGAAGGTTCCGCAGAAGATGTAGAGAGGAATGAGACGTAGTAGACCGGGGTTGCGCATGGCTCGAAGGACCATTTCTGGAAAAATGGTGTTGCGGTGACCGCGACCCAAAGTTTTGTGCCCTGTTGCTCTCTCTCTTTCTCGCTCGCTCTCTCTCTCACTCTCTCTCTCTCCGAAAACGACTCACTAAATTGATCCCCAGCTGTCTTTGTCATGTCTCGTTGATAAATCGCCCCTTTGATTTTCCGACACGGTAATAATGAGCACAAAATTAGCGCCAATATCGACACAAAAATCATCCCGATCCGGAAGACGTGGATTTCCGAGTCTGAGAATTTTCGATATAAGGTGTGGTTCTGGAGAAAATTAAGTGGTGATTAGTTTTGAATACCGTCGAGTCGCTTGAGTGATCCGCACTTGGACTCTTCGCAATAGCCGAGGTAAGGATCATGAAACTTCCGCTGAGCAGCATGCTAAAAATCGTTAACAATTAAATTTTAAGATCTTTATTTTTATAGCATATTACTAGAGTAATTATCGTAATTTTTACCTGCTTCCGGTGAGCATAAAAGAGAAAGATTGGGTTCTAGATAAGGTTCGAGCCGTCGAGTGTTTTGCCGTGTAGGCGCCGCAACCCGCAGAAAAAGACTAAAAATCATAGATTTTTAGTTTCCTTTCTTCCTTAAAAAGCTGGTTAAACGACAGGCATCATCATTTTTATGTTTTCTGTCTTTTTTTTTCTTAACGAATAGCTAAAAGTGATGTTAAAAATTCACTAAAAAAAACGTATAACCTCAAAAAACTCACACGCCAACCCAACCCCCGCAAACGCACAGCACGGAAAGTACACATAATTCCGGATCAATAAGAAATTCGAGGAATATATGACGAAGCAGATTATAGAAGTTAGGAGCGTCTTCTTGGTCCCAAATCTATGCAAAAAAAAACCGGGGCGGCAAGGTTGGCGAAAGTGAAGAAGGTATACAAGACGCATTGTCTAAAAATGACAAAAAAACGGTGTTTTAATAGGATAGTATACCCGTAATACCCTGCAAAATCGATAATGCACTCGGGGCATCGGTCCCTTACTGAATGGAATATCGTCTCGACCAAGAATATCATAATGTCAAGGGGTGCAAAGGATAGTATCCCTAGGATACCTAGTAGTAAGGAAGCAAGAATGCAGAAGGTATCATCCTTCATGATTTTCTGAACCCTTTTAAGGTATCTTTGGCTTTGGCAATAGTAGCTAAGCGTAGTATGATCCTAAAGCGGTAGCGGGCGGTAATCTCTTAGCAGCTAGCAGAGCAGGTGCAGACTTGATTTATGCCCATTTATAAACGTGCCGAAAGCTCGCGATAAGCCTCAAGACGACGTGACCGCCGAATTGCGGGGATCCGTGCAATAGTTCGCCCGACAAATCTGGGCATAGAATATCCTTACCAAGTACGGGAGGTGTATTCTGAAGAGGAATTATGACGGCGAATATCTGGAAGGACGATCGGTAATCTGAAAAATCTGAAACTCCCCATCTTAAAAAAACCGTGAAGCCTTTCCGGTTTGTATCCGACCCTAATAAAATTTTCTCGTTTCCAATTATCTTTTTTCTCAATTCATGTTTCTCCAAAAATACATTAACGAATTACAGATTAGCTGACTTGTTATGACTGTTATATCGTTTTTTTTCGGAACACACTATTTTTGCCCTCCTTTTGCTTGATGTTTTGCTTTGCCAGTCCAAAAAATCAACATTGCGAACGAGGGCTCGCGATGTGCTGTGTAAAAGGAGGACCCGAAGGCTTTTCCTGGCTTTTTTTTCCCAACCAGGAACTTGGGCTGGGGTCACTCGAACAGGGACAATGTGAGGAAGTTGTTTTTCGGCGTCCGGTCACTACCCCGAAAAGTCACTACCCCGAAAGTCACTACCCCGAAAAATGACAGCATTGTTTTTCCCGGAAAAATCCAGTTTTCATGCGGTTTTCCTATGAAAATCATGTAAATTATTTTGGGGTAGTGGCTTTTCGGGGTAGTGACTTTTCGGGGTAATGACTTTCGGGGTAGTGACTTTCGGGGTAGTGACTTTTCGGGGTAGTGGCTTTTCGGGGTAGTGGCTTTTCGGGGTAATGACTTTTCGGGGTAGTGACTTTTCGGGGTAGTGACTTTTCGGGGTAGTGGCTTTTCGGGGTAGTGGCTTTTCAAAATGACTTTCGGGTAGTGACTTTTCGGGGTAGTGACTTTTCGGGGTAGTGACTTTCGGGGTAGTGACTGTACCCCTTGTTTTTCGTACCTTGTTTTCCATTGATTTGCAATCTACGATAGCCCAAGTACTGTTATTTTCTACAAAGTCCTCGCCTTTTGATTTTCTAGACATATCAGACCAAAAATAGTTGATGGATCATCAAAGATTTGCCATTTCTCTACATGTTTTTTTTTTATTTTGCCCCTCTGAATCACATCTGTTGTTCCACAACTCCAGAGTGCCAAAGATGCTTCCGTTTCGACGAAATATTGATCAACATTGGGATTAGCCGCGATAACACCACTCGAACCAGCCACTGCTTCCATATCTCCATTCTGTTTCTCGCCCTCCTTCCGCCTAATTGGCCGCTGACGTTTTATCGCATGCTGATCCCAGATTTTTCACACTCTTGCACAACGGGCCGGTATATCACCGAGTGATCTCGCTTGACCGTGCTCCGAGCGGATAGTCTCTAGTCTGATATCTCTAGTTAAGTTCCAAGCTCATTATTGCAAAGTTAGGATTGTTTTTGGGTTTTAGGCTTCTTAATACACCCTTATATTAAAAGTCTTGGCCGTTTAGATGAAGGATGACACGTTTTGCGTCATGGTGTCGATCATGGTCGGCGTTGTCGGGATATTTTCTTATTTTGGCTTCGATATTATGGTATTTCTGGCGGAGACCATTATGCATTCCGTGAAGGACAGATGCCCGGATTGTATTATCGATTTTGCCGGCTATTACGCGTGAGTGTAATAGTAAAAAAAATACTGATATCGGAAACACACTAACAATGCTTGCTCTTATTTTGTCGAAATCAATTCATCTGAAAAATGTAGAAAATTTAGATTTCAACGTATTAAAATTTTGACATTAGATTTTTACGAAAAGTTTCTCGACAAAAATATTTTCATAAAATGTTTTTTGGATATTCTACGCCTCGAAAAATGAAAATTGCCCCATAAATATACTCCAGAAAAAGCCAGAATTTTCTAGATGCGTTTTTGGCCTTTCTAGGAAGCCCTAAAATCGAACTTATCTTATAAAGTTTATTTTTCTGGTTTTAGCCAATGCCTCCTCTACGCCTGCTTCACCGTGGCAAATCTGATAGCTCCAGTTTTTCTGGCCCGTTTTGGGAGCAAGAAAACGATCCTCGCCGCAATTTGTTGCTTCACAATATATTCATCGAATTTTCTGTTGATCAGAAATTATATATTCTTTCCATGCTCCGCCATTGCGGGTATCGGAGCGGCATGTAAGTCTTAACGGCAATTCAACGCTCTATATTTTTAGTGTTTTACTGTGGCACTGGTGCTTATGCCGCAAAACATTCCACTGAAGCCACGTTGGCTCGAACTCAAGCCCTATCTTTTATGCTCATGATGAGTAGGTACGGTACGATAGGTCAAGTTTTAGTTTTTTAGTATGCTAGTCAGCGGAAATTACATGATTGTATCTTCTGCGCTTACAAAGGATTCGGAGAAAGGGAATTCTTCGCATAACGAGGTCAGTATCGTCTTGATTTTTACCCTGCTATAAGGCCCCAAAAAGGCTTATTGAAAAGCTACAACTCTTTAGAACGATGCCTCTTACCGTGAATTTTCTGATGCCGAAATTAATACCTTAAAAATTGGCATGATGGCATCGTCAGTGCTGGCAATAATTTTATGCCTATTATTGCCAAGCCGTCGAATTAAAGGATCACTATATGTCAAAGCAACTAATATCACGATAAGAGCTCAATTAGGTACGTATTTCTACCGTAGTACCTTAACGCTAAATTTCTTACTATGTCCCCTCGTCGCATTCATACCTAAAAATTTCAGGTCTGATCTACAAAGCCCTGAAAAACCCGGGGCTCACCAAGCTTATCCCGCACTACATTTTCTGTGGTGCTTTCACGTGCTTTATGAATTCCATCTATACCACATCCGTGTCTTTCACGCATATATTTGCCCATGAAGACAATTTGGTGGCTTTTGTATGTATGAGCATGTCGGTGGGAGAGTTGATAAGTAAGTTTTCATCATTACCTTGCGTATCGCCAACGCAAACTATCAGCACCATTTTAGTCGGTGTCGCGATGGGGCTAATCAGTCGGCGGATCAAGAGTTTTGGCCTGATGCCAGCTATGATCATGACGCTGGTGTGGTTTACGATGTGGGCTACGCTGGTGATGCTATTTACGCCTCCTGAAGCCTCGATGAGACCAACGAAAGAGGTGTCGATTTTGGCGCCAAGGTAAAATGTTTTCTGTTTTCTCAAAGGTGCCAGATGACGAGAAGGGTTTGAATTTTGTTACCGAGCGTCAATGATATCCAATCGACGTTTGCTGCATTCAGACATTTCTAGTGAGTAAATATCGTAAAAGAGTGGCGCTGGCCTAGTATCGCCTTACAAGGGAACCACCTAAGCTCGAGGTGGTGTTTCGTTAGGGAGCCGAGCCTATGTCGCGCAAAATTTCAACTTTTTTGCCAAATAGCTCGTTTTAGGAGTTATAGCGTTTCAAATTTCGATTTTTTCCCAAATTTGCGAACTTCAAGGTCATTTAATTTGCCTTTTCCGGCTGATTTCTCAAAAACGAGGTTTGCGCCCGGATTCAGAAAAGTTGCTCTATCGAATGAGCTTCTTAACCCAAAATTGTTGAAAATCGAAAAAATCGGTATGGTATGGACTCCGTTTCTTTATGGGAAATGTTGAAAAACAGCCTACTTCCCGCCCCCGTATGTGATCGTCGATAGGCAGTAGCGCACTAATCAAATATGGGATTCCAATCAGAAAAAATTCTCTAAGAAATCGGCTATTTGAAATGGATAGGCAAAATAAAACAAAAAAAATTGACCACACGCGGCCTCAAAACGGGTCTTAAACTCGTCCTAAATTTTTAAATGGGGCTATTTGGCAAAAATTAAAAGCAGATTCGGAATCAGCAAAAAATTCTGCACATGATAGGTTGGGTCCCATACCGAAACGCCACCTCGTCCTTAGCTGGTTCCCTTGTTAGTTTCTAAAAAATCCTCTTAAAAATCTCTTAACAAGTGTTCAGATATTTTATGATCATTTCAGACTCTACATGTGCACAATTATCGGTGTCCTCTGCGGATTCGTAGATGGCAGCATGAATAACGTCCGCATCATCGCTTCCGCGACCGCATACCCGGAAGAACCAGCCATCGCCTTTTGCGTCTCAAAATTCTATCAAGCTGCGGCGACCGGCGTTTTCTACTATGTCAGTTCAAAGTGTACCATCGACGTCTTACTAGCTATCTTGGCGGGGTTGTTGCTTATCGGTATAAAACTTTTTAATCTAAGAAAAACACATTTTAGGTTTCACCTTCTTCGTCTGGTTCCTCCGAGTCCTCAGAAGAAAGGAAACCGCCAGAATTATACCAATTCAATTAACGAATGAGGAAACTGATAATAAAATTGCACTATGATACAAAACATGCATAAAATTGACTACACGGTGGTGTAATACTTACTAGCAGGAAATAACTTTCTATACTACAATTTATACAGCTGCTGATAGGGAATGCAGGTTAAAAGTATCACTTGTGCGCACGGGTTTTTTTTTGCAACAGATCTACAACTCTCTACTGGTCACCCTGTAAAGGGGTCTGCTTGCCCCGCCCATGATGATGATTGCCACCCAGTCTTGTGTGCCCATTTCAGCAGAATAGTACGTGCCGATTTCTGGCGGAAGTTGGAAAGAGCGAGATACCAAGACAACGTCTTTTCCATGCCAATTTCTCAAGACCGATGTACTAACCCGGTGATTATCTACAGGTAGACCGCCAATTTCACCCAAAGCCCCCGACCCTGGGGGGGTTGACATTTAGATGTCAATTTACGTAAGGTACGTGTGTATTCAAATGATTTTTGAGCAGGTTGTTACGCGATTTAAACGCGTTGGTACGTACGCTCACAAATTAGAATCAAGCAGTTGGTTTTTAAAAAACGGCTTTGAAAGCACGCCATAATTAGGGTTGTTTAGAAAAATCTCTACCCTCGCTAATTGCCACTTTTGCCAGACTCACCAACCGTATTGGAGAATGCTACCTGCAGTCTTTCTGCCACCCATTGCTGCTTTAGGGGCGAATGGGTTTCGTTGCGTTATTGTTTTTAATATGGTTGTGTGTTCTTGGTAATACGGTCAATTTCACAGAAATCAAGTAAGTTTATTGGACGTGGCGGTAGATGGATGGGCCCACGTTGATTCACTCATCATTTTTAGTGGATTTCAATACGTTGACTCCTCACAGTACTGCTACGTATTCACCAGCCAACTTTACGGAAACCCGAGAAATCAGTCCAATTTCTGGTTTCAATGGAAAGACGTAACATGGATGGTGGGGCTTTCGTTTGCCGTTGCCAGCGCTCACGTATCTTCAGATGGGTGGTCAAAAGTATATGCGCTATGGGTGTGCGACTACACGGACCACCTACTCCGGCTGGTTGATGTGTGTGCTCGGGTAAGCGAAAAGGTCTATCGAGAACTCTGGAGTTGAGTCCCGAAGAATGCAACCCGGACGTGATGTATGATCACCAACTGACGCTGGAACCAAATTCGGACGACGCAGCCAAGTTGACGACCATTCTGTACAAGAACCGGACCGTGCTACCGGTGTACGTCAGTCTGCCCACATTCACGTGCCGTCGCTTTACGGTTAGTTTTGGATTGATGATTGGATGATTTGACGAACGGCCGCGAGTTTGTTTGTGGGTTGGTAGCGCCCGAATTTACGCACACCACACGGAACGCACGGTGGTCGTAACTCAAATAGTGCAATAGCCCGTATCCTGTTACGCTTTCGAATAGAGATGTTATTATTCAAATCAAACCCGAAATCAAATCTGGATTTGATTTTGCCGGAAAATCACATCAAACCTGATTTTGATTTGAGAAACTCGCAAATCCTCAGATTTGATTTGAATAACAACATCTCTACTTTGGAAGTTTGGGGTTGCATTGCATGTCTCGGTTTTCCGATGTTGTGCCTTGAGTGAGTGGTGTTGCGCAGCCGGACGAAACAGTTTCAACACTGTTTATTAGACCAGCATCATGGCGGCAAGACGGAATTGGAAGTAGATTAGAAAGAAAATATGCCCCCGCAGAGCCGGCGGGCAGTGGGGCCGCGTCGCATGCGCGACGCGCCCCGTTACGGTGACAGGGCACTGGATAGGCGAGGTGAACTGGGAGCGAAGGGAACAGGCGGGGGCGCTCAAAAAGAAATGGCGACGGCGCCGTAAATAAAAAAATTCCATTTTCAGGCAATTCGTCCTTACCCCTTTTACGAAACCCCGGAAACAGGGATCACCGGGCTCGGCTGGGCCGGCCATTGCCAAACAGTAATCTATCTTATGGTAAGGGCTTACGTAAACAACCTCATTTGTGACACGCAGGACATGGGGATGACAGGCAAGTTCACGAACATGCGCATCGAACAAGCCGCCGGCACATATATGGGCGGACATGACTTTATCAATAGTTGGTCGAGCATGGTGAAGCCGTAAGGATAACAAACTTTATGAATCTCGAGCGCGCTTTTTCTAGAAATTATTTCGGTTCTATCGTGACGTGGCAATGGCAAAAGCACTACCGTGAAATGGCGTATACGTGCCGTGGCGTAAGTTCAGGCAGTTCCTTCGGTTCAGCACTACTCCAGGACCAATGTAACGAGATGATCATCCCGGATATGTACCCACAACCAACCATTGAATGTGCGCTTGGGGACGGGCAAAGTAAGCAATGATATTGGTAATTTAAAGTGGAAAAAATTATTTTCCAGCCGCCTACGACAAGAAATACAACTCGTTGTGCGTGGGCCAGCTTTGTTTCATCAGCTTCACACAGAGCTGGACCAACGAGTACAATTTCCGCCAACAAATTGCGGAAAGCTACGCGGTCGCCAAACGGGGATGTTTTATGCAGAACACGATTCGAGGGGAGGGACGCGTGGAGGTATCTTTCAGGCTGTTTTACGCAAGGGGCAACAAAGTGCCAAAACAAAGTTTGTTTGATTGCGGGCGTATCCCGACAGAAATTCCAGAGGCACTGCCTCACTCATTCCATTTATGCGCGGAATTCGTTTTGCCGGATTCCGTTTTAAAAACACGGCCCGTTGCCGCTGCTGAGCTCAGATCTGAAATATTTACTCAATTTTAAACAGTTTTTTTTCAATTATTGAGTTTTGCCCAAAAAAATAACCAAAAACGTGATTCCGGAAATTTCAACCACATTTCGTAGCCCCTTTAAATTCAGGTCGGCCCTGTCGCTTGGATGTACGCCAATCAACCGTGGGTGACGATATTCTGCGATGAGCCGGCGTGCAACCGGGACCTCACCACCGTCTGGGCGGCGGTAGACCGACACAAGAACTCGCTTCCGCCATTTACGCCGTACTACAGCTTTGAACACAACGATACACCGCCATATGGCCGGGCCCACGATACCGACCCGAATTTGACATTCCTTGACTTTGGTCTGTCATTTTTGAAACGACGTGCCGTGGAGCCAGCAGCATTTGCAAAAACTACTTTCCGCCCGTTTTTGGGGGTATGGCCAATGCTTGTTTGTGTGCGATTTTATTGATAAATGGCCGGATAAATGCATATGTTGCTACAATTTATTGAAGGTTCAATATCGGATCGTAGTGGTCGTTCGTCGGCTAGACGCCATGGTTTCAAGTTGGATATTGGGCGTCGTTTTTGATTTCTCGCTTTTCTGTTTTAGCTTGGTGGCACGAGGGACGAAGCCCTAGAAAACCATTAGTTTTTTTTTTTTGGTTTGTTCCATCGATATACAATCGGTAGAGAAACCCTTTGGCTGAGAGTTGAGCGCTAACTGGAGAATTTTGAAGGTGCCTGCCCGCGACGCGTTTCGTAAGCACACTCAGAAGATTTTAGAGTTGAATCCATGTGTACCAAAAGGCATTTCTGCGTGCGGAGTGCGTTTCTCGAAGTTCAAAATTTAGCTCAACGTCGCGATATTCCTACCTTCTCGTCCCTTAATGTACATAGGGTTACGGTGGCTTCAAAGCTCATTAAAAACTGGCCTGTGAAGTACCAAGCTTTCTCAGTATCACCTAAAAAGCCTCCAATTAGAAAAGCTACTTGAACCCTGGGATTAGTACCATAAGATCACTGGGTTTCCTTTCGGCATTGACCGCCCAAATAGTCATTAGTTGGCCAGACATAATTTGGGGTGGGCTAAAAAGTTTAGCCGCAGCTAACAGCCGTATACGGTCTTCAACCTGGTTTGGATGCATCGGTTTTTTACTCCCCGTGGGACCAAAGAGTATCTGCTAGCTGACTTGGCGGACTTTTTGAAGTCCACGCTGAAGCCTACAAATGGTTGTCGAGCATGCGGCATTATTTTTACAGTCGGATATATCCGTAAGAGTCGGGGGTGCCGGTCGTGTGACGACATTTTGTGATGAGCTGGCTTGCAACCGGGACCTCACCACAGTCTGGGCGTTGGTGGACAGACACAAGAACTCGCTTCCGCCGTTGACGCCCTACCACAGCTTGGAACCCAACGATACACCGCCATATGGCCGGGCCCAGGGCACTGCCGGAAATTTGACAATGCTTGACTTTGATGTGTCATTTTTTGAAACGACGTGCCGTAGAGCCTCAAGTTTTTGCAAAATCGGCTTTCTCCTCTGGTTTTAGGGGCCTGGATGGTGATTTTCTGCTTGCTACTACGTCAATAAATGGTTCTCGACTCAAATGTGTGGCAACAAATTATTTAGCCGGTGCATTACCGTGCATTGGTAGTCGTTCGCCTTCTAGTGGTCATGGTTTCTACTTGGATAGTGGAGGCTGCATTCGACTTTTCGGTTTTCTGTTTGAGTTTGGTGACACGCGGACGGAGAAAATGCCATGTGATACAGCTGAAAGATGTTCTTGTAACTTTTGGAGCAGGCAGCGAGGGAGCAAATCAAAAAGAACCCACCCAGCGACGAGGTTTCCAAAAGTTGGAAAGTAAAGACTCGACGCGATAATCAGCCAATCCCCCGTCACCTTGCTACCGAACGACCGCATGATCGTCTTAACCCCGAAACCGTCGTTTGGGCCCTACAAAAATACACGTAGAACAGATCGCAAAGTAGTTTCGGTAGCATCGAAGGTTATCTTTGAACTGCGGTGAACCTACCGAAAATGCCGACTTTATAATCGTGTCAATAGCATTGTCAATAAAGTACAGGTATTCAGCTGTCGCCAAACAAACCAAGAACGTGAAAAAGTTGTTAAAAAATATCTGAATTCAGAATAGGTTAGAGGCAGGATCTCGATGATGTCACCTGTTGCGCCAGACGGAAATCGGCTCGACTTTCCTTGGCGCGTACCGATAAGCCGGTGGAGTTGCGCTGAACGTGGAAAGTTTCAGTTAGGCTTTTGCGAATTAGAGCCAGAAATCGTGAAAATGGTTATCTGATGGCTATAAAATTCTACTCCACTTTGCCTTCAGGTCCCAAAGCAATAAGTCAAAAAGACTCGCCAAAAGTTTCCGCAACATCATCAAAGTGACACCGTCCGCGGCTAGAGCAACTGCCGCCACTAGTATCTTTAGGTGACGCATCAACGTCAGCTCATTCCAATGTGCCGCGTTTTTCCAGACATCCTTCTCGTAGCTGTATCCGATGTTGATGGCCGAGGGCATGCTGCCACGATACAGATTGTGCTCGTACTTGTCGAACACGAGCGACTGGTCTGAAATACTTCAGCTGCCACCGAATCATTTGCCCCTTACAATATAACGGTTTGTATAGTTGCTGGAACGGAATGGAGATGAAGAGCATCACCTGTGCGACAGGATTTTTGGAAGTTAGCTTCAGATATTTTCCTAAAACGATTTTGAGAAGTTTTAGAGAACTACCCCTAGCTACAACGCCTGCCACGCGATTGACTGAAAGTCCAAGTTGCAGGTAATCCACAGCAAATTGACAGACCACAAAATAGAAAGCGCATAATCTATTAAGATCCTGGGCCCAGAACTCGTGTTGATCCCCCATTTCATCAAGGGTCCGTTGTTCCGTAACCGGAGACGCGTAGTAAAAATCCTCATAGGTTTTCGTCTGGTCATAGGCGCTAAAAACGAACAAAATCAAGCGCTGGTTAAAGGACCGCTTACTCGGCCCGAAACCCATAGCTGACTCCTGTAATATTCGATAGAGGATCTGGGGCGTCAAAGCGAATAATTGATTGAGCGACGACGTAGTACGCCATGATCGACATGACGATGCGCAGTGTATGTTCGGCACAGAGATAGGTTTTCACCGTAATGCTCAAACTGGTGTTTTTCCATATAGTTTTCCCAGCGACGGCATTCATGCAGAGGGCCAGCGTGCCGACCTGAAAGTTCATGCTCAATAGTCCTAAACAGCAACGTACACCTCCCATGATGGCGATCGCCACCCAATCTTGTGTGGCCATTTCCGCGAAATAATGTACGCCCATTTTTTAACGGATCTGTAAGCCTTAACCAGCTAAAAAATTAATATTTAGAGTAGAAGCTACAAAATCATAGGTATAAAGCCAGAGCTTATTAACAACTGTACGTGCGTGATTAAAATAACTGAAAAACGTTACAAAGTATTGCGATTGACATTAAGAATCAAAAACCTTGGTAGAAAAATCAGAAGTATTGAATCTGTGCCAGGCGCCATGGCTAACCGGCAATTTGGTGCAAACGATATTTTTTGAGGGGTTTAGCCGTCGAGGTACACCATTTGTATCTTGGCAATGGCAATGGCAATGCCGATAATGTCGCATCCAGTGTTATGACGTCCTTTAATGTAAGAAAACCGCCTCTTTGATTCCTCTCCGCTTAAGGTATACTCCAGGCATATTAATAAATAAGAAAAATTAATAACATAAATGGTATATTTAGTAAAAGTGTGACGAGCCAAAAATATTAATATTTTGGTAAGGTGGTGGTAAAGTACCAAGCTTTCTCAGTATCATCTAAGAAGCCTACAATTAGAAAAGCTACTTGAACCCCGAATTAGTACCATAAGATAAGTGGGTTCCCTTTCCGCATCGGCACGCCGAAAGCTAGTCATTATCTAGCCAGACATAATTTGGGGTCGGCTCAAAGGTTTAGCCGCAGCTACCAGCGGTATACGGTCGTCAAATTTGCTCTGCTTTTTCTAGCTAGCCTGTCCCAGTTCCCCCTCTGATCTTCTCAACTAGGCTCCTCATTTTATTTTGAAAATGGTGGTTGAGTGAGTTTTTTAAAGACTTACTTTAGTATATTTGGTAAGACTTTACTTTACCCCCCACAGCCGAATGGTCACAACGTTTTCGGTATTTTCGCTATTTCTCTCGGGATTTTTGCAACGCCGTTTGACAGAGTCGAAAAATATACTAACAATTTGAATTTAAGCCTACAATAATCCTACCTTATATAATTTGGTCGCGTATCTTTGTGTGTGTGTGTGTGTGTGTGCGTGTGCGGAGGTCAGTTTCGAGGCCCGATTTGAGGGCCTTCCCGTGTCCAAAACGCCCCCATTTTTCGTCACTCGCGGGAATCGACCCTCCTCTATCCGATGGTGTTCTCAGAATTCCGATAAAATAAAATTTTACAAAGTTAAAGCCGATTTTATTCATTTTTGGGGGTCTGGGAAGACTAATTTGCATAATGTGAAAAAAATAGAAATGTCCTCATTCTTGCAAGTTGCACTCGCGAGTTTGGTCCGGACAGGGAAAGGGGTCCGAAGGACCCGAACTTTCAGAAAGTCAAACTTTTCATGCAAAGGCCGCATTCCAGCGCCCAAGCCCCGCGAACAGGGCCGTAGCGATCCCCGATTTTTGGGGGGGGGGGGGCAACTCCAAAAAAAATATACGGCAACGTATCAAAACTATCAAAAACAGCGCCGCAGGCGAAAATTTTTGAAAAAATTAGGGCGATGATAGTAAAAACAGTCTTAAAAACAACTATAAAAAGCGCCGCAGGCAAAAAAATTTTCACGAAAAAATGCATAAGGTCCCAGCTTATGAATTTTTTCGGCCTTCGGCCGATTTTGGGGGGGCGCTTGCCAGTTGCCCCCCTTCCTACGGGCCTGCCCGCGAAGCGGGTTTTGGGCGCTGGTC
>CATQJA010001520.1:0-26031 GCA_958295435.1 Mesorhabditis spiculigera
AACAGGCTTAGCTTGAGCAGCTTCCGCCTTGGAAGCAGCAGGCTAGCAGGCTTAGCTTAGGCAGCAAGGCTTGGCTTCCGGCGGCTTGGAGGCAGCAGGCTTAAGCGGGCGCAGCAGGCTTAACAGGCTTAGCTTGGAAGCAGGCTTAGCTTGGAACAGCTTAGGCTTAAGCAGGCAAGCAGGCAGGCAACAGGCTTGAAACTGCAGCAGCGAAGCAGGCTGAGCTAGGCTTAGCTTAGGCTTAGCTTAGGCTGAGCCTCCCTTTTTAAAAGGATCGCTTACTGAAATAGCAGCCCTCCATCCATCACCACGAATTCCTGGACTCCTGATTTCGATCCAACAACTCTAAAAGATAGTTTTTTTCTTACCAATAAAAATTACAACTTACTCTGCCCAATGTCTGTCTTCCCAAAAGATATCATCTACCACAATATCTTTGTACAATTTTCCTGGCACTGCATTAGGAATTTCTAGCTTCACCCTGACGGCGCTCAGCTTTTGGCCGTCCTTAAAAACTTCTACAAAAAGACTAAGAATCCTTACCCATCCATGTGAAGTCAAGTCATACTGCACGATACCATCCTTTTCTTTCAACAACTTTGCGTCTTTTTTCAGGGTCAGAGGCCCAGGTTTTTCGTTGAAATTGTGGGAAACAAATTTTAAGTATCCTAAATTTAATTAGATTCAAATTTTATTTGACAACTTACGATTCGGTCTATCCGAAATAATGTCGCCGATCAAGAAAGTATCTTGAGCAAGGGCCAGGCTAAGAAATAGCTCCAAAAATGAGCATCATCAGGGGATAGTGTCGAAATGGTCACCACAAACAGTTGCACTCAAATATAAAGCGTTCCACCCGCGCCTTTGGAATGTTGCTTCCTGTTTTCGCAGGTTCTGTCGGGGAAACGATTGATCAATTATCTCTCCCTCTCCATCTCTCTCGCTCTCTCTCTCCCTCTCCCTCTCTCTCTCTCTCCCTCTCTCAATCTTCTCCCAAGTTCCCAATTGCCGTGCATTTTTCGAGGAGAGACGGAGCCTCTATTTTCCTTTTTCATCCAATTTACTTTGGGCTGTTTGCTAAAATGTGACTCATCAGTTGGGACTCGATGACGTTGGCAAATTTGAGGATGACTGGTTTATTTCAAATTGGCACGGTGGGATTAAAAGTTGTAGCTTGTGGCTTTAGAAGCGGTATTCCATAGCTTCTGAATTTGTGGCCTATGGCTTCAAAGGTTGTAGCTTGTAGTTTAATGCGTTGTATCTCGTAGTTTTATAGTACGTAATCATAGTTTTTTGAATTCATTAGAGAAAAAGTATCACCATGTAGTACGGACTGGGACCTCTAAAAAATTGTAGCTTGTAGCCAATAGTCATAGTTTTCATTCGGTAGTTTTCTAATGCATAGATATATTTATTAAATCGTGATAATCCAAAATAAATTATTGCAACGGGTTCTGCTTCAAAAATTCCGGATCCGAGGCGACAATCTTCGCGATGAGGAATGCGTGTAGGTTGTAGACTACGGCCAGCACCTCTTCGCACTCCATATCCTGAGTTTTTATAATTTGATATGTACAACGGGTTGGAATTACCTTTGTCTCCAATTTACTTGGGTCCAAACTTCTTGGATCGTTAAAGACGAGTTGTACTAACACCTTCCCATCATCCGATGACGAGTGGAGGTCCCGGAATCGGTATTGCCAGGCGTAGCTCTAAAACTACGTTATCGATGCGTCGAATCCGTTTTTATACTCGTCTTAGAACAGACCTTTGTCGGAATATCATACAAGCTGATGCCCTGTTTGATGTCAAACACCAGTCCACTCGGGCGCCCTTCGTAACTGCACGCAAAGGTGCGCGTCTGAAATGGTGTTTTTCAGTTTTCCTCCCTCTCTCTCTCTCTCTATTTCTTTCTCTCTCTCGTTCGCTCTCTTTCTCTCTCTCTCGTTCTCTCTCCATATCTACCTGTAAAGCATTAATTGTAGCATGTACACAACGGTAGTAAGTCGCCTCGAATTGTTCTAGCATTTGCGGGAATTCGAAGGCTAGATAGTGCCGGGCGTCAACCCCTAAAAATATAAAAATATCCAAAATAAAATAATATCCGCCAAAAATACCTGCCAACAGTCAAATTTTATTGTCAGTTTTAACGCTCGCTTGTAAGATACTACTTAGATAGCTTTTCGCGTTTACCTAATACCGTTAACCTAATCTTCAAAGAAAAAAAATTAGAAAATAGCCATCAGTCAATTTTCAAGGCCTACCCATCGATGTCTCAATCCAAATACAATTGTCCCGTTTGTCCAGCTTTCGCATGTCATCCGGAATCTGAAATTTTAAGGGATAGCCCCAAAAACGGGCTCAAAAACCTGTTTCACTGCCACATCATAACACTTGTAAAGATTCAAACATTTTCCAAGGTCGTCAGAATTCAGCTAAACTCAAAAAAGTTCAGGTATCTTCTCGTAGTCATACCGGTGGCGTCTCAAATAAGCAGATATCGCCTCCTTTCAGGATCAGAAATCTGGGTTCCCAACGTTGTTTCGGGTCTGCGGCGAGGTCTTCGGGGATTCGCTCGTTTACCCAGCCAATGTGGCTGATCTGAAATAGGTGTTCTACGGGATGTCGTGGTCTAACTTCTCTCTCTCTCTCTCTCTCTCTCTCTCTCTCACTCTCGCCGCCGCTCTTCTCTTTATCACTCTCTCACTCTCTCTCTCTTTCTCTCGCTCTCACTCTCTCTCCCCCGCCCTCTCCCTCTCTCTCGCCCGCTCTCTCTCTCTTTCTCTCTCTTTCTCTCTCACTCTCTCTCTTTCTCTCGCTCTCTTTCTCACTCACTCTCTCTCTCTATCACTCTCGCGTTACAAACCTGCTCACTCTGATGCAAATACTTGTTGCTCATCTTGATGCTCTTCTGGTTGAGGTGGTTGATGTGATGGTGGATTTTTATTAGCCACTGATCCAAGGCTTTATTGTCCTGAGGTATCGGATTCTCATCTCAGACGTCATCCCTACCTCACAATGAATAATCCCTGAAGATGTGCCATCAACAGCGCGAAGTTCGAAGGCGTTTTGCCTAAAAGTAGTGCAACATAGTGAGCATGTCTGCGAATATAAGTCCAATCTAATAAAATAGCGTGCAAAAAAATAGCAATAAAGTTATATAACCAGAAACATACCTTAAATTATCGGTTCCCCACAAAAACCTCGTAATGTAAGCCATTGGCAGTGGAATTGTAGAGATAGTGCGCCACTTTCCGTCATCACGATCAAGGGTTCTAAAAGAGCTGATCAATTGACGCTGTTTCGTAATCCCATAAAATTTCATTATTATCCATTATTACCAACGCGTAGCCTATATTTTTAACAGTATAAAAATCACGCCTCAACTAATTGCATACTACTCACCCTAATGATGCGTGATGCGTCGCCTTGCCGTCAGGTTTCTTTTCATACAGGCCCAGATCCGAGTGGGCTTTCATCGCTGACTACAAAAACCGTACTCCTGTTTTAAAGGAACTAATAACCTTCCAAGTATTCGGCTCGTATAACTTATCCAGGGCACTGCCGCTCCTCCCGGGTTGTAACGAGACGGCTGGCCTAAAAAAGATCAAGAAAATTGTCTGGAGGATACTTTAAGTATGGTGCGATACTGGTGTAGTGGCGAACGCCTAGGGTGACCTCGTCGGCGTCGCTTTTGAGCATGTCTACCACCTGAATAATGAGCATAGTACTGTAGTATAAAAAGACACGCCTCATCATGTGATTTTCCATCAACTCCAACACCGTTTACTTCGACGATAGCGTCACCGACGAAGAGCTGTTTGGTTTCTTCGGCTGAAAAAAAGGTATCGATAGAAAACGAATCAAGGAGGTTTAGAAGAGAGAAGAGAGAGAGAGAGAGAGAGAAAGCGAGAGAAACGAGCGAGAGAGGTAGAGAGAACGAGATAGTGTGAGAGAGTGCGCAAGCGCGTGGGAAAGAACCATTTTCTAAACTCACCTGGCATACCCGGGAAAATTTTCGAAATCACGATCGGGAAGCTGCTGTTCTGATCGCCTCCCTAAATTTTTCAAGGTATGAGCGGTAAGCAATCATTCCAAAGTTGTAATAAATATTTCCAGATCTATATCCTACCCGAATGCTCAACCCCAATCCTTGCACATCCTTCCGCTTCTTGATAACAACTTGGCGAGTGGCTGTCTCTTCCGGAGCTACTGACGGCTCGTCGACGACGAGGTCAGCCGGGATTTGGATCGATATTTGATCTGGAGATATCATTATTAATTTTCGACCTTGCCAAAGAAAAACCTCAAAAAAATGCCGAACCTTTGGTGAGCAAAAGCCTGGAAGGTCTTCCTCGGCCTTTCCCATCGGAAATAAGTACGAGACCGTGATGGATCTAATCGTGATATAGCCGATGGATGCCAATAATGTTTTTACTATTAAACGTCATAAAAAAGTATAAAACTGACCACATCCAAATTTCGGTGTTTGTTCTTCATTTTGAATGCTGAGATCTCTGAAAAGGGTCACACATTGCTCTAATTAAAGTTGTAGCTATTAGAAACATATCTGAAGCATTTTAGTAAAACTTTTAAGGAAAGAAGAAACTAGAAATAGCATAAATATAGCCTCAGCACCCGGTAGAGTTAGTGCGTGTCGTCGGGGGGCACCCGTTACAGCCTAGCTGGCCCGAGGAGACCCAAGGACCCAATTCCCCGCAGCATTACAACCAGGGCAAAAGGCCAGCGGGGAAGCAGGCCCTGAGGGCGCAAAGAGGGGCCAAGGATCAAGAAAGAAAATGATCAGCTGTGAAATAGGAAACAACAATGCAAGGTGAGGCACGTTAGGAGGAGGACCCTAAAAAAGGCTTTAGTCTAATCAAAAAACTCGGTTTTCTCGTGCGTGGTTTTTTGCGAAATAAAATCGGTAAATTTCCAGAAAGGATCAAGGTTAATTTTTAATTTTTGAAAGTAGATACTATCATCAAAAACGACAGAAACACCCAGGAGGACGCGAATAAAGCTAAAAAGCTTTTAAAAGCCTATTATTAAATTCATAGCATTGATAATTCAGCGTAGAATAGCTCTACTCTCAGCCGCGTTCTAATACAAATTATGGGACCAATTCAAATATAGACGATTACAATAGAAAACATGGCAAAAATTCTGCTTTTGCAAATCAAAAATTGACGCCAACTTTTCCAGGTGGTCCCCAAATAGGCACGTTATCTCCAGGTGTGAAGCGCAATAAATTTCTCCAGGTTTTCGGGACCACTTTGCCTCGATTTGAAGGTGGTTAAAAGACTAGGAGCAAAAAAAATCTTCCAGAAACGTTTATAGGTAGTAAAAGGCAGTTTTCGTCAAATTCTATGCGCCACCGGGCCGACCGCCGAATCTGAATCATCCCCCGAAATATCGCTCTGAAACCTGTCACATTTCCCCGGTCCGACTCCCCGCCCAAAATAGACTTCCAATTTACATTTCGCTGTGGAGGGGATCTATTTATACCCGGATGTGTTGCTAAATGAGGCGAGGGACGGTGTTTTGTATGCTTTATTGATCAAAATTCTGCCACAAAAGCAAAGCAGGCAGAAAGTGACATTTCGGGGGGTTGCCGGCTAACTAGGAGCTGCAGAAGGCGGAAGAGAAAAAGCAGAAGCCTTGGAGGAAGCCGTTGGATCGGCAGCAGTCGTCAGCGTCACCTCCCGCCTAGAATATCAACAATTTTTGCTGATCTGGAGTTACCTAGACTTATTTTGCATAAATGTGTATCTTTGTGTGTGTGTGTGGATGTCAGTTTGGACGCCCGATTTGAGGCCCTTCCCGTGTCCAAAATGCCCCAATTCTTCGTCGCTTAGGGGAATCGACCCTTCTGTTTCCGATGGCGTTCTCATAATTACGATAAAATACAAGTTTACAAAGTTAAAGCCGGTTTTATTGATTTTTGGGGTCCCTGAAGGCTAATTTGCATAATGCGAAAAATAGAAAATTTCCTCATTCTTGCAAGTTGCGCTCGCGCGTGTGGTCGGTTGGGGGGGGGTCCGAAGGACGAAGCTATCGAAAAATCAATTTCGCATGCAAGGGCCCCGCATTCCAGCGCCCAAGGCCCGCGAAGCGGGTTTTGGGCGCTGGTATCATTATGATTTTGATCTGTTATCCACTTCTTTAAAGGCTAAGTACTTCAATAACCGCATGTGCGGGGATCGGACCTGCTTGTAAAAGCGAAACGGTTACTGCCCGAAATTGCCAGAAAATTGATTTCGCTGCGGAAATTGCAAAATCTTTGAAAAAGACGGGTCGTTTTCGGGGCGAAGGCTACTTTTTGAGCGCATGATCGCTACATGTCGTAATGCTTATTTCCGCAAAACAACGGGGTTACACGGAGGTTGTGGCTAAACTTACCGGCAACCAGGGCAATCCGGCGGTCCCGAAAAAACGTAAGGGTCCCCACTTATGTTTTTTTTAATTCGAAAATTTATTTTGTAAAAATTTCTCTCGCTGCTCTTCCCGAAATATGGAATGGAAACTAGGCCCCTGTTGGAAATCGATCTCAAATAACGCGCAAGGACTGAACACCAATTTTTTTCTTCCTCAGAAGATCTTATCGTCCAGGCCTGGTCCTCATTTTTCTTGAGTTGGACGTGGACCCGGAACGAAACATTCGTTTTTTCGGAGACAAAGGAGGTTAGACATGGTCAAGGTATAAAGGCCAAACTGTTGATACTCCAGATAACAGCCTCAAAGCGCCGGAAAGTTGTTTTGTAAATGAGGCTCTCATTGATCTTGCTTGTATTCGTCCTCGCTGGCGGTAGGTTCTTTCAGGCTCGACAGTGTGCTATGAGCGCGTAAATTATTTTCTCGCTGAGCATGGTTTTCCTGTTTTTGATCTTCTATTTTTTTCAGTCGAACTTCTCGCAGCCCTTCATCAGTGCCCTCGCAAATGCACGGTGAGAGCCAGAAGCGTTTTACGTGTTTTTTTTTAGTTTTATTGCGGGACTTATTTTGCATTAAAATTTAGCGTAGATAGATTGATTTAGCGCGTCGCAAAAACGATCCAGCAATTTCAGGACACGCCCCTCGTTGACGCATGCTGCCGGGCCCACGGCTTCAAGCATGGCATCTGCATACGTGGATGGACAAGATGTCACAATAGATTAGAATGGAGATAAATATTGCTCATTGCTTTTTTTTTTCGCTCAGACTCAAAGAAAATGATAAGGCAATTAAAATTACGATAAAATTATTGAAAATTGCTGCCAGACATGGAAAAAAATGCGCTTAGTGTATCGGTTTCTTCGACTAATTTTCTAACACCCGTAGACCGTCTCACAGTCAAATAAACAATATCAAATATCAGCTCATGCCCAAAAAAAACGTCAATTTCTCGAAATTTGGCGAGGTGGTTGTTTTATGCAATCCGTTTATCGGATAATGTGTCAATAAAAAATAACCGATACAGCGGCAAAAGAAAAATGTTTCATACATCAGCGTTTAGCAATGTCCCACTATAATATGGATGAAATCTCGTCAAAAACTCTCAAAATTCAAACTCGCAAAACTTTATCTCTTTCGAGGACCGATAAGGTATCTTAGAAAATATAAATTTCCAGATTAATCAAGTGGTAGTACCATTAAAACATACACAAAATAAAAAATCGCACCACTGTTAGTATCATTTCAATACCTTTCTCCCTTCAAGGTCATCAAAGGCAGTGAGATCAGCTCCTACAGCGCGGAGGGACCGCTTGAAAAATGTGGTCCACGGACCCTTTGCTCGCTTTTTAGGCGTCGTGGGCAAAACGGGTTCAACCTCGACAATATCGCTCGGGTCTTACCGGTATATAAGCCCAGAAAGTCGGCTAGGTAGCAGCAGATTTGACTGAGAAATCATGAAATTCCTTATCGTCTTGCTCCTCGTCATCGCCTTCATTGCTGGTATGTCTGATTTCAGCTTATCTTCCAAATTGCATAATCTTACCTGAAAAAAAATCAATTTCCTTTTCTAAAGGTACAAGGAAGGCAAAAATACAAAATTTTGGTTCTTGTGTATTCCGGGGGGAAGAATTCGCGGGTGGGGAAACCGAACTTATTCGGCCCAAGCCTAGATTTTTTATATAAATAGCGGAAGTGTTTCTAAATTGTTTATAGCTATTCCTAAACATGAAAGCTTTACAAAATTTAATTTTTTGGTCGAAAAATCGATTTTTCGGCCCAAAAATGAGCAAGTTTTCGACTTTTTCAAAAGTTTTTCTAACTTTTTAAAAAGTTTTTCCGATTCAAATAGGCTTAAATTTTGCTAAAAACAACGTGAAAACACTTTACATCTGATTACTATTCCCACGAGGGCTGACAAAAAAAATTTCGGTTCCCCCACCCCCACCCTCTTTTTCGCAGACTGCATTCGAAAAACCTTGCCTTTTCAGTCCAAGTGGAAGCTGATCGATACCAGATCTGCGACAATCCATGCAAGGTACGTTTGATCCATCGAAACAAGCACAAAAGGCATCTATCTTCTTGAAAGGGCGGTCCCTGTAATTCATTTGATGTGTTTTTTGCAGACCGGCGGAGCGGTGAACACTTGCTGCCGGGTGCACGGCTTCACCGAAGGGATGTGCTACGGGCATTCGGCATACTGTCGTTAGAGTTTAATAAATCGTCATTTTGCATTCTTCAAAAAAATTTTTGCGATCGAGAACAAGGTTTAACTATTTTGTGGAAGGCGAAATGCTGATTTTCATTATTGTCGAAAACTAGAACGTTGGCCACAATTTTGATTGCCAGCCAACACACCGACCAATTTTCGACGCGAGTTTAAATGTCTTTTCCATTTAGAGACTCCATATTTTGCAGAATTGGATTTTGTTGTCCAAATTTTGGCTATCGCTGTCGGGGTTGTGGCTGTCGGGTTTTATCGCAATCGAATTTGTCGAATCCAAAGCGACGTCGACATTTTCGCATCTGTTGTATTTTGCATGTCATGCGATAATTTCCACGTCTCTATAGAAATAGAAAATATCGAAAACTTAGAATACATGGGTTCCAGTTGATTTTTTATTCCATGAAAAAGCACAAGCGGAGGTTGGAGGCCAAATTCAGGGCGAGTATTCAGTAGGCGAGCATGGACATTTAGGGGACAGAGAAATTCACATTCTTTAAAGGGACAGGGACACTATTTGCGAAGGGCCGACGAGCGGGGGGCGGTCGAGTACTGGGTGGAGGCGGTCTGCTGCTGGGTCGATGAGGTGCGGCGGAGGGGCTTCGTCGACTTGGTGGACTTGGTCGACGACTTCGAGTTGGACTTCTCCGACTTTTGGGTGTCCATCGTGTTGTTGGTGGTGGTTGAGGTGGCGTTGGGGCGGGATTTCATGGAGGTGCGACGGCTTGAGGATGATGGTCGCTCCGAAGCCATCTCCCCGTTGACGACCTTCATGAACGTGTCCTCAAGGCCGCATTGGGTCACGTTGTAGTCGGCAATTTCTGGAATTCAGGGATTGTAAGTTTAAGTAAAGCTGAAGGGTTTTTCTAGGTGAAGCCGAAGCTTAAAGGGCTGGAGAAAGATGGGCCGGCGTCCGTCGGGG
Organism: Mesorhabditis spiculigera; assembly: GCA_958295435.1. NCBI lineage: Eukaryota > Metazoa > Nematoda > Chromadorea > Rhabditida > Rhabditidae > Mesorhabditis > Mesorhabditis spiculigera. The sequence continues at coordinate 9,579 of CATQJA010001520.1, forward strand.
TGACGGACCGCCGCGGCGCTACCATCGACGCTTTCCCTCGCGTAAGCGCCCCCAAAACCCCCTCTCGCGTTTGAAGAAACCAGTTTATTGGCTATAACTTTTTCATTTAGCAATGTTTTCACCTAAAAATTCATGAAACCAAGGAGTTAGTGATACGCACCGATGGTAATAATTTGAGCCTGATTGGATAAAAGGCGGTCAAGTTCTGAGCCATACGGGTTTTTTGGGACACTGTTTTGGCTGAAAAAGAGGCGCATAGACAGCAAAACACCTCTAGAAAGTTGAAAAGTACGTTGCCATCCTTTAGCTAGGTTTTCTACAACATTTTTTAGCTATTATCACCATGAAATTGCTTTATTTCTAATGGCAGTTCTTGTACAGGTGGCAATGCGCCCTAGGGTATCTGGGGGCCCTCCGCCGCCCCTCTCCACTCGACTCTCTGGTGTACTGGCTAGCGCATCGGACTGCGGGGCGGACCATCCCTGGTTCGACCCCCGTCCGGTGCGACCCTCTTTGCTCTTTCATCGATTCCATCTTTCTCCAGCCCTTTAATCCTGAGCATAAGCCTAAGCCTAAGCCGATTTGAAGCCTGAGCCTCTAATCCTAAGCCTAAGCGGAGCCCAAGCGAAGCCTAAAGGAAGCCTCACCTTCCGTCAAGCCTGAGCCTGAGCCTAGGCCTACTCTTAAGCCTGAGCAAAGCTCAATCTAGGCCTAAGCCTCTGCCTACGCACCAAGCCCACGGCCCTCCTGGACCAACGCCAACACGTCGGCCCAGATCTTTGACCACGGCAGCAGGTTCGTCGCGGGGATCTAAAGTACGGAAAAACTACCGTACTCCTGGAATTCACATACCACCCAGACGCCGGTCAGCGAGTGGCCAATCTCATGGATTTTGGCCTCGGGGAAGGTGTCCGTCACGGCGCGGCAGACATTCTCGATGCGCTGCTTCGTGCGCTCTTCCAGTTGATCGGCTGTCAGCTCGCCGACATCGCCGCCACGCAGGACCAGGGTCAACTTGTAGCCGCCGCTGTACCTAAGGGGCGGAGTTGTCGGCGTTTTTTCTGGGAATTCCATTTAGGGTATGGAAAAATGCTGGTCAACGTCGGCAAACCGTTCTAGAGCGCGGACTCAGACCCACTTCGACTTCAAGTGCTGGCTCGTCCCAATAGCAATCATGCGTCCCTTCGTCAATATCGAAACCTTGGAGCACAAGGCTTCGCACTCATCCATCGAGTGCGACGTCAACAGCTGGGCGGTACGGCCACCAGCTCCACGGTGACGGGCCAAGTCGAGGTACGACCAGATCTCGCGGCGGGCCTGCAGGAGCTTCACTCAAATTCTGGCAAATTTCCCCCACCCTCGGGTCCAATCCAGCTGTCGGCTCATCCAAAATTCGAATCGTATTCTGGGCGAGGAGGGCGATGCCGATGCTGATCTTCCGCTTCTGGCCGCCGCTGTAGTGGCGAAGACGGCGATTCGCATCTTTTGCCATCCCGACGGCGACCAGCATCTGGAGTTTGGGGCTATTTGGCAAAGATCCTTTTGGAACAACCTCCGAAGCGATCCGTTTCGGATCCGAGTACCCATGGCAAGCCGCCATAATCTCCAAAGTCTCCCGGCCTGTCAGATCGAGGAGTACGGCATCGAACTGTGGACAGTAGCCAATCGGCTGGAAAATTTTGCTCTTTTGTATGACCACATTAACACCCACCCTCCATCCCGTCCCCTCTTCACCGTAGATGCTGATCTGCCCGTCCGAGGGGAAGCGACGGCCCGTCAGGATGTCGATCGTCGTCGTCTTGCCGGCACCGTTGGTTCCTGAATTTGGTGGCAGGTAAGTTAAAGGGCTTATGAAGTCGTAATCCCACCAAGCAACCCGAAACACTGGCCCGTCTCGATGCCAAAGCTCAGCTCCTTCACGGCCGGTTCGGACTTGCAGCCGTAGGTTTTGACTAGGTTGGAGACCTGGAAGCGGCAGCGTGTGCTTTCGATTTGGATCGGCCCGACCCCCGCTCGTTCCCCACTCACCAAAAGAGGCCAATCCTCCCTCAGGTTCGCGTCCACGTAGTTCCGCTCGCTGCTGACGTCCTCATCACTATCAGGCACCGAGACCCAGCTCGAGCGCGAGAAGCACATCTGCTGGGCAGCGTCGAAGATCTTCCGGCGGATCGGGGCCGAGACGAGACAGATGAAGGCGAACGTCGAGAAGGCGCCCGAGGCGAGCATCGCAATGATTTGGCTCCTAGAAAAATCGATTTCAGCAGGTTCAAAGATGGGATCAAGATGTCCTTCTTCAAGTTGACGCCACTCACCACGGGGTCGCCACCGGTCCCAACGTCGCGTCAACACCGGCCATCAGGCCGATCGGCGGGAAGAAAAAGGACAAGAACCACTAGTGGAAGCGGATACGGTAAATTTTATTGGAGCCGTACCTTAGACACGCTCAGTCCCGTTTCGCCAGGGTTGAAGAGCAAGGCGGCCGCCATCACGATCAGGATGGCGATGACCGGGGCGATGATCTGAGGGGGTTGGTGTAGATTTTTGGCTTTTAAGCTTTAAAAAGCAACGCGACAGACAACGCTAGACGCAACGCGACAGACAGCGCGAACGCAACGCGGACGCAACTCGAACGCCACAAACCTGCCAACAAGCCAACATCAACGCAGCCTTCGTCTCCGAGTTGAACATGAACGAGACGCAGTAGACGAATGGGATGCACGCCCAGAAGTAGAGCAGCCAGTAGGCGAGCACGCTGAAAAAACGTCTCCTTATACCGATAGGAACCCACTATGGTATCTGTCCCCAGCGGTACACGCCGCCGTAGCCAAAGATCAGCGCCGCGATCGGGAAGAGAAGTAGGTAGACGCACAAGTCGTACAGCAACGACGCGCCCCACAACACCACGGGGTTCAGCCGCCCGAGTAGTTGCTGAAGACGGGGATTTGGGGGATTGAAAAAGATGACTTGCCTGGTGCCGGAAATGGGAGACGCGCTCCTCGACGAGGAAAGCAGCGCACGCCGAGGTGCACGTTGCCAGGGCGGTCAGTTGGCAGAGGATGATCATCATTGGGCCGAACTGAAGCAGGGAAATTGGATGGGCGCGGCAGAATCCATACTCATACCCATACCATTCCCGTCCCCTTAATTCGTTCTCACCGCGCTGGACAGCTCCTCCAGAAACGCATCGACCCCGTCCTTCCGTTTGTAGACGCGGATCCCGGCTTCCAGGCTCGTCTTCTTCTTGCCGTCACTGAAAGTGGGTATTCCGGATAGTCAATGCGTAAAACTCGGTAGAAGCCGGCAAATTCAACACGTACAACGCATCGTGCAACCGAAACTGGTCAACCAGCTTGACGACGATGGGCGCCCCGTGGTGGCTCAGCCGGTTGTAGTAGGCTGTCGTGTTCCCACCGTCTAGCCGTATGCCCATTCCAAGGGGCGGGGCGTCGAGGGAAGCCTGAATTTCCGGAATTCTATTCCAAAATCCTTGAACACCTTCAGAACGGCTGTATCAAAGCTGTCGTGCGCGGCGACGGAGATGAACTCGGTCTCCATGGCCTTGAATTTTTCGTTGTAGAAGCTCGAGCCGGGGGAGCCGCCGCGGGCGGTGTCTTGGAGGATGACCCGGGCCGGGTATAGCATGTCGGAGAAGTCGTAGGGGATGTAGACGTCCTAGAAGATCAGGTTGTTGAGAGATAGCTAATCCAAGCTTACGGTCATTTCACGGGGCACCGTTGCCTCCTTTACGTTTCTCAAGCAGAGAAGCAGGCATAGGGTGGGGAGGACGAGCTGCAGGTGCCCAAGGAGTTCACAATCAAGAAGACAACAAGACCTGCGCCAAAAGCAGCCCCCAATTGCGGTAGTTGTGCAGGAAGCGCTTCCGGAGCATCGCCAGGAATTGGGCCCAATGTAGCGCGGATCCGTCGAGTTTTCGGGCTTTTACCTAAGGTTCCAAAATATGTCGAACATCTACTGCTCATACCCAGCTCTCCGTCATGGCGGCCACACCGGAAGATCTGTCGGTCGAGTTGCCATCAGTCACCTGGAGTACCGCAAGACATTTTCAAGACGTTCAGCCAGGCGGTTACCTTCAAAAACACTTGCTCCAGCGTGTTCATCGACAGGCCAAAGTCGAGGAGGGCTACCGGGAGGTTGGGATCGGGTTGTTTTTGCATCATGTTTTCCAGGCTAAAATCAGAGCTAAGGATGAGAGAGAGAGAGAGAGAGAGAGAGAGAGAGAGAGAGAGAGAGAGAGAGAGAGAGAGAGAGAGAGAGATTTCCTACTGGTTCATCAACACCGGGAACTTTGTCTTGTGCTCCACGGGGATCGTCACGTCAATTTGGCGACCGCGAGCCACTCCAACCGGATAGTCAGCGATATCACCACCGCAAATTTTGTGGCACACCTCAGCGATATTTTGGCCAAACTTCTCGAGCTGGAATGTTGAAGTCAGTAGATGCACAACAAAGAGAGCGAGAGTCCCACCGCCTGGTAATCCACTCGAGCCGTCGTATCCTGAATCACGCCGTCCACCACCGGACTTCCGACGACCGTTAGAATGTAGCCGGTGCCGTACTTCTTCTTCAGGTATTCCGGGGAGCCGTTGAGGATGTTGCGGCCGCTCTGGATGATCGTCACCCAGTCGCCGACCTTCTCCGCCTCGTCCATGAAGTGGGTCGTCAGGAGGATGGTGCTGGAAAAGCGGAAAAGTTTCGATTTTCACGACCTGGGCAAGCCGGACAACTTCAACAAGTTCATACCGATCTTTCTTCACTCGTTGCAACAATTTCTCCACGGCAATCCTCGCTCCAGGATCCATTCCCGCCGTCGGCTCGTCCAGAAGTATCACCTAAAAATTAAATTTTTTGGAAATTTCGGTAAGCTACGTTCGGATCCCCAATGACGGCCATCGCTACGCACAGTTTCCGTTTTGTACCACCGGACAGGTTTTGGGCGAGCTGGAATAACGTAACGTGACGGATTGAACTTTCGGGTGCTGGTCTCTTAACGGGGGGGGGGGGGTATTTCCACGCCACCTCATCCTTGGCGTCGTAAAAGTCGAGGTCGTGCATCAGCCTCTCGGCCTCATCCTCCCAGTCTCCCGATGAGCCCTTGAGGTGGTGGAAGAACCAGAGGTGCTCGCGGGCGGACAGCTTCGCGAAGAGCGGGTTTGTCTGGGGGCACAGGCCAATGGGGCCCTCGACGTGGACGGTACCTCAAAAGAATCGAAATCGATGATTTCGTTCAAAAGGCAAACATTTTGCCACTGGCGGGAGCCGAACCCGGACCCTACGCGTGATAAGCGACAACTTAGCCACCCGGGCAAACAGATTTCGGTAACTTTTTGATTTTCTCAATCATTCTTTTCTATTTTTCAACCCACCAAACGTTGGCTTCGTCTTGCCGCAGATGACGTTGAACGCTGTGCTCTTGCCGGCGCCGTTGTGCCCAAGCAGTACAGTAACCTGAGTCGTTCAAAGTTACTACTTCTTTAAAATTTCGTACCTGTCCTCTCGTCGCTCGCAAATTCATGTCAATGAGCCCGTAGCCGCCGGTGAGCCCGTATTTCTGAAAAAAAGGGTCGTATAGGTCGGAATTTAAGAACGATGCCGCGACACGCACCGCAGCTAATAGGCTGTACTTTGCGTATCCGCGTCCCTCCTTACATGGCTTCGTAGTCCCTTTAAAACGTTTGATACTCACCTTTGTCAACGACTCCACCTCAATATCGGCCACTTTCGAGGACCGAACTTGGTCAACTTCATCGACAAGGCCCTTCCTCACCTCCGGCTTGACCTGCTCGCCCTCAAGGTGGTAGTGGCCCTACGTTTTTTTATGGAATTTTGACGGCAATTCTACCCTCATCTCTTTCATCCATTCCTTGAACCACTTGGTGCCCTCGGCTTTTCGGCTCTGGTCAACCGTCCACGCGTACAAGTGCATCCAAACACAATCGATCTAAAAAATTCGAAGCTTAAAGTTGACTTGCCAGGCCCTTTAAAGTCAGGAGCCAACCTACAATGAGCATTATCAGCGCGCTGGCCAGGTTGAAGTTGGCGCTGCCGCGCTCGAACAGCTCGCCGAAGCCGAGGTGTTTGCCTGGGGAAGAACAAAGTTTTTTGCATACGTTCACCAACCTCGTTGATCATATCCAACCATGACGCTGACGGCGGCAAGTAGGGCGTGGTTGAGGTTGAGGGAGTAGATGTACGTCTTGAACGGTCTGTCGAGCTCGACGTCGGTGAAGCTGGGGATCATGAAGGAGACGGCCCAGAGGAGCATCGTTCCTGAAAGGCAGCTTCAAAAAATAGCTAAGACAAGACGACGGCTTAGGCACAAAGCTAAGCAAGCCTAAGCTTAGTCTGAGCCTCAGCGAAGCCCAAGCCTAAACCTATGCCTCAGCCTACGCCTAACCCACCTCTAAAAACACCCGACGACGTCTTCAACATGGACGAACACATCAGCGCAAAAGACAGCGCCGCCCAGGAGTAGACAAAGATGGTGAGGATGACCAGGATTGCGGGCACCATCTGCAAGAAGTACATTCGGGTGCGCGTATATCATCTACTTCTTACCTTCAGATGAAGAATAATCGGGAAGCACAAGACGACGTAGATCGGCAACGCCTTCAGCCACCCCATCAAGCAGTGAGCCGAGTAGAATTGGGTCACGCTCAGCCCCATCACCTCCATGTATTCCTGAGGGAAAAAAAGGCGTATTGACGTTATGAACATGGTTTTAAAGGGCGCGGCAAGTGGCGGGAAAACCAGTTTTTTTCCCTTTGATTTTTACGGCCCAACAAAAAATCTAAATCATTTTTATAGCATTTTTCATAGTTTTAAAATAGAATAACAATACAAAAAAATAATAATTAACCTTCTAGTAGTCAAAAACTACTAAAACCCCCATAAAACCCATGAGATATCCTCAAAAAGTAGGTATAAGTGGAAAAACAAAAAGTGGTTGTGCTGCTAAACAAACCTGCTAGCCTTCCCCCCGCCTCCCCCGCTAACAGCTCGGAAACCGCGGCCTTACTCATTTGAAGTCCATAGCTAAAAATTCATAGACATTCCCTCTACGTCGCTTTAAAGGTACACTGAAGCCAGCACCCACCTTCAAGCCGGCTTCTCCCTCCGAAGCGATGGCCCGGGCCAGGTTGACGACGTTGGGGAAGATCAACAGCGCCATAATGATGGGGTAGGCGGTCAGTGACTGCAAATGGCAAAATCTGCTCTCGCCAGCGTGTGCGTTGCGATTCGCGTTACTTGCCGTCCCTGAAAGCCCAAAAACCCACGTCTCGGATTGCATCCGCTGTATAAGCGGCCGTCGGAAACTCGTGTACAGTAAGCGGCAAATGACGTTTGCTTCCATTTGTCTCCGACATTGACTCAATTGCCTAATACCAAAATTTGAGAATCCAAGCATCTCTCACCTCAATAAAAACCTGATCAACGGCATACTGTAGCCCGAGGGCGCCGGTCAGCTGATACTTGGGCGGGGGAGCCTTGTCGAGCTGGAAAAGGATCCAAAAATCAGATCGAGCCTACCGTGGGCTCCCATTTCTCTTTGCGAGACCACTTCGCATCCGTGGGTTTCGGAAACCAGATCGTGTAGTCGATATGCCCATTTTTCGGTTCGAGCTTTTTGAATTCGACGCCACTGAAAAAGTATGAGAGCTGGAAAGGGGCTACACTACTTACACTCTGCACGTGGCCTCGGCTACGGTTTCGTTGCTGGCCAGAGCTTTTTCGAGTGTCTGAAAGAAAAAGACTGCGAGAGAGAGGGGGAGAGAGTGGTAGCGAGAAAGTGAGAGAATGATAGGTAGAGCGAGAGAAAGTAAGTGAGAGAGAGAGAGAGAGAGAGAGAGAGCGAAGGATATAAAGAAGAAGCAATCTCGGTTATCCCATACTTTTAAATCTACTGCATACGTTGCCGTTTTATTCTTCCCAAGTCGAGTGAGAAGCCCTGTCATCACCTGGCTCATCGTCGCGTTCTCGACCCCTTTTTGGCCGCTAAAACATCAAGGGTTTCATGTCAGCGCGTCACGGATGCGTTGCGTGCTCCAGAAACCGTCACGCAACGCGCCCGCAACGCAGCACCACCATTTCTATCCGATTAAAAAATGTTACGTATAGATGACGTCGTCACAAGTCAGATTCATCCCGTCGAGTTGCCAGGACATCCCAGGGCTGGCCGGATAATCGACAGGCGCCAGCTCAAAATCGAGGCCCTTTAAAGGGACAGACAAGCCACACCTTATCCTCCGCGGACAGATACGCGAAGACGAGGGGCGCGGCGAGGAGTAGCGGGATCACGATCTCGAACACCGTCCAAAGCTGTGAAATTTGGAGCGTAACGTAGCGGTCGGCCGAAGCGTACCTTGTTCCTCCACATCAACCGCAGGTCTTTGCGGAATAACAGCCAGAATTGAGAGCCGGCCATCGGGGCGGTGGTTAGGCAGCAAGTGAAGGGTTGCCATTTATAGTTTCTAATTCTATGTATGTGCCTATGCAAATTTTGTGGAAGGTTATCACAGCTGCAACTTGGAAAATTTAGCACAATACGAACATTCAAATCGGAAACGTGCTTAGAAAACGGCTCATAAATAGGAAAAAAAGCGGCGCGTTTTTTCTTGCAAATCAAAAAATACAGGCAATTTTAATTAAAGTAAAAATAAGATAAAAATCCGAAGAGAATCTATTTGGAGCCAGACCCGAACGGACATATTTTGGCATTTTTTTCATAGAATAACTTTTGCTTTCTAAATTAAGGTAATTTGCATGTGTTTTAAAGCATTGAAAGTAGAAAATTTTATTAAATCCAATGTAAAATAAACCCAATAACAACAGTAATAAATACAGAAAAATTCCGGACAGTTGAATTACAAAAATCGCCCTTGCAGCACCAGCCTTGGCCCTTCAAGTTGCGGCCGAAGAAGTCGCCCTGGATTTGGAACTCGCCGGCGATCCAAAACGTCATATTTTAACGTCGACCACGCTGTTATCCTACTTACGGTACACATTAGCATATTACCACAACCCCAGGCCGCTATATTTTCCATGCTGTTCTAAAAAATCGCTATATTGAATCCGCCAAAAATTTCGAATTTGACTTATTTAAAAAGATCCAATAAATCATTTTGGAATACAAATTAAAAAAGCTAAATAAATCTAAGCAGGTTTTAAAATTTCGGCATTTTTACTTGGAAAAGGCAAACTGTTTTATTAAGGCAAATTAAGCTTTTTTGAAGCCAGAAGTATAATCCTACTATATATAAAAAAATAGTGTCTTTGTGTGTGTGTGTGTGTCGATTTGCATGCAACTTCCGTCTCTATGTCCGGAGGATAACTCAATAGGGGATGAATTTTAGGGTACATCTGATGCGTCGTTAGGTGCGTAATGGCTCTGTGATGACTGCACACTTCTCAGATATATGAAAATAAGCTATTTTCGATAATAAAAATAAGTTTTTCCAAAATATGCGGGCACCCTCTTTGTTAGGAAACAATTAGCATATACCGGAAGTAGAAGAAGCTTATATAATGAGATGGAAGGAAATCTTTTCATTTTTTTGGCAGTTTGATTGAGGGGGAATTATGCAAAGTTTACAATTTCATTTGTCCAAACGGGGCGGCTTTTCAACCCTGGTGAAGTACTTAAAAACATACCGCCAATATGCTCTTTGCACAAAAATCGGTCATACATTCAATCTTGTGCTCCTTAAATAATAATAATAAGGTATTTTCGAACCTTGTCGAGACTTACATCCCCACTATGCGATTTCGTCTTGGTATACAGCACCTCCTGGTAGCATTTCACCGCGTAACCGATTGATAAGAATGTGCAGAAAATCAGTAGCGATTTATACATTTTTGTGCGGCCGGGAAAGGAGAGGAAAATCGAAGGTTTTTGGTCGGGGGTGGGGGTGGGGGTGGCACGGCTTATCACTTGCTGGGCTTGGCGCGAAGGGTGCACCCCAATTTTTACGCCTGTTCTCGATGGGGCTTCATTTTATTTGGAAAGTGATGGCGGGAACGAATTTGGGCAGTCATTTAACGGTTATTCCATCCCAACGTGAACCTCGATTTGCCTCATTTTCGTAGTTCCGGCCTGGGGAACTCCTCTAATTTCGCGTTACGTCTACATGTTGGCGCTGACCATTATTTGTACTCTACTGTATACTTTGTTGCTTACTAAAAGCCGGTTACCCTCGCCTTCACATTCCTCAAATTTTAGTTGCAATGCCTTGGAAATAATGTGTTTTCCTAAGACGAAAATATGCTAAGAGTTTTAAGTTGAGCCTTAAATAATGCAAAATAAAAAAGTGATGGCGAAAATGCGACATCGGCGCGCACTTAAAAAGTGGTTTTCGCCTCGAACATTTCGGTTTTTCGCAAAAATTTTACGCTGTTTCGCGACGAAATAACTTTTCTAGTACTTCTCGGCGGTAACCCTGTCGCTTTTTGACCAGTAGGTTCAATCCCGCATACGCGATTTTTGACATCCGAGCCTCTTCAAAGATTAGTGCCAAGGCACCAAAGCTTGAGATGCAATTTATTCAAACAAGCATAGCACGATTGTGAAAACGCTGAAAATGAGGCCTTGTGCCGAAACACCATTGCAAAAATCCGGAGTGCAACAATGTAGCGTAGCGTCCGTCACCCGCCCGTCATGTGACATCGTTAGTAGCTGTGATTTGGAATCCTAAAAATCGTAACGTATAGACGCATAATTCTAGCGATCACCTTAAAATTAAAAACGCATTTTAAACCCTGGTTTCAAGACACTTACCACACAATAAGCTTCCTTTTCGATGCAACCCCACTCGACACCGCCCTAGAATCATCGGTAATTCTCCAGCCGAGCCGCCAGCCGGCCCCCAACTGTTGTATCTCGGCTACCCTTTACAGGGTTAAAGGAGCTCCGAACTGCCAAACCAAAGCCCTTTTGGAAGGCATCTTTGATTTCTGGCAAATTGCCAGCGGGCGCTGCGGGACGAGAGCCCTCACTCTTTCGATTTTGCGCGAAGTTGTTTTTGCCCGGTTTCTTTTTGAAAACACGATAATTAGCGCATTCTTGGCCCATTTTTGAAATCCTCACTCAATTTTAAATAGTTTTGGTGTTTTAATCATCAAATTTGGCCCAGAAACAGCCGAGAACGTGATTTCGAGGTGACAACAGGCAATTTCAACGTTTGCGAGCTTGCCGGCCGTGGGTGTACAGAGGCCTCCGACGTACAGGGCTCCTATTTTCGGGCCGTCACTCGATTTATGGCATTTCGTAGCCCCTTTAAGGGTAACCGAGATACATCAGGCTGCGCCCGGCTGGGACCGGTCATCTCGAGCGCATACAAATTTTCTTAAAAAATTCTTGCGTTTTCAGACCTCGTACACCAATTTTCCGCAAAAACTCATTGACGGACAGTCGACCAGCCTTTTCTAAAAGGGCAGGATTTCGGAATAAAAATTGGAATTACCGCTGCTGTATGAGTTTCCTCCACATCAGATGTTTGATCGCTCCAGCATTTGATGGAAAAGGTGGCTTGGGGTAGGAGGACAAGAAATAGGGCGAGTTTTAACATTCTTCTTTAGATAGAAATGGAATTTTGGGACTAGCAGTTACCAACAATGGTCCTGGAATTGTCGTCAAAAGTGGCTACTAGCGCGCCCAGTTCTTTGTTATGGCTATCGGAGCGTTGCGGAGTGACCAAATTTGTTGGTGTTTCTTTGGACGAATTTTGCTGCCTTCTTATAATATAACTAATATAGAAGATTATAAACATAAGTTGTATATCGTAACGTTACCAACAAAATCTGCAAAATATAATATAACTAATATAGAAGATTACATGATAAGTTGTATATCGTAACGTTACCAACAAAATCTGCAAAAAATTTTTAAAAGGTAGTTTTGCCTCCTACCAAATACAAATGCAAATTTGTTTTCTAGGCCTGATTTTTTGTAGTTTTTGTCTAGTATTGCAAGCTTTATACAATATTTATTAGACAAAATTCAGTAAAACAAAAAACAGGCTGATCAAGGCGATTTTTACAGCATCAAACGAAACGGCGGAATTACAGAGCTCCCGATCGCAGCAGTACATCGTTCCTGTAGCTCGCTTTCCGGTGGCGTCTATTGGACCCGTATAGTCTATCTGCTTCCCGTTTTTCTGCGAATAAATAAATAAATAGTAATGCTGTAAATTCCATTACCGTACACACTCCAGGTGCAGGGCATCCCCATTCGGTTCCGGTCTAAAATTTGGGTTTCCGCCCAAAAAGATTACTAACTTACCGGATAGACAAATTTTGCGCAGAAGTCTCCGGCGCAGGTCAGCTTGGCTTGCTAAAAACTGGGTAACGTAAAGTTTTTAAAGGTGCTTTCAAGCCAAAATCCCTTCTTCATTGTATCAAAAAATTCCAACGATTCTGAAAAATTGAGCTCATCGGTTAGTTTTGAAAACAAAACTATAATTTTATTAATTTCATGGTATCTTCAAGCTTAAGATACATTTTTTGTATCCTAAGCCGTTTTTACTACGCTTTAGTACCAAAAGTTGGTCAAAACGGTAAAGCCTAGGAAGATAATTGAGGCTAAAATTCCTCTTCAGACCACACGAAAAATTAAAGTTGAGCTATTCATAAAAGGTTTTAATAGCGGTAAAGTCACTACCCCGAAAAGTCATTACCCCGAAATCATTTGCATGATTTCATAGGAAATCCGCATGAAACGGGATTTTTCCGGGAAAAACAATGCCATCATTTTTCGGGGCAAACGATTTCGGGGTAGTGACTTTTCGGGGTAGTGACTTTTCGGGGTAGTGACTTTTCGGGGTAGTGACTTTTCGGAGTAGTGACTTTTCCGGGTAGTGACTTTTCGGGGTAGTGACTTTTCGGGGCAGTGACTTTTCGGGGTAGTGACTTTTCGGGGTAGTGACTTTTCGCGGTAGTGATTTTTCGGGGTAGTGACTTTCTGGTCGTGACCGGACGCCGTTTTAATAAATTACGATATTTGCAAGCTTATAATACACTGATCATGGAGTTTACATCTCCTTTACTACGCTTCTTTTGCCAAAACTTACATTCCCAGTGTGAACATTTGTTTTTGAATATGAAGTATCAGCCCAGCATTGCCTTGTCGCCGTTACGGCCGGCAGTAAAATATAGAAAAACATTAAACAAGAAATTCCCATATTTCGATGCTTCGACAAAGTGAATAACTCGCACAATGGCACCCAAAAATGGCCCACCCTGATGCGCCACCGGCTGAATAAACAACACTGGGATGCGCTGTCGGGATGAGTAATGGCTCGGAAAAGTAGATTTTATCAGCTTAGAAATATCAAGGTAAATATGGCCGTTAGAAAAGGTATCACAAGAGATATCTGGACGATAGCGCGAAGAGAATCATACCAAAAACTAGCCCAGAATTGGCGGAATTACACAATTTCTTATCACAACAATACAAAGCGCCTCTCTCTGTTTGTTTATAGTAGTTGTAGCCGTACCAGTCTTCGGTTTTGCCATTTTTCTGCAAAAATAACGACTTACCAGGTTAAAATTTAGAATTTTTCGGCTTTTTTCGAAAAGAGATTTTTCTACAAAACCTTCCATACAACAATAAAACACAAAAAGCAACAACTGACCGTACATGCAGTAACGGCCGGGCTTCCCCACTCGGTTCCGGTCTAAAATAAAGTTGCATAAATAGCATAAAAATTGTAAAATCTAGAACGTTGAAATGCAAATTTGAAGTTTTGCTATTAGCTAGGCTTGGAACAATCGGTTATGCCTTTTTGCCATGAAAAATCAGAAAAAAGTTATTTACCAAATACTCAAACTTTACGCAAGATTTCCCCGGACAGATCATCGCGATTTCCTAGAAAAATTTAGCAAATTCCAGCAAAAGAAATTTCATGGAATTTCATTTCGATTAAAAATTCCATTTACAAAAAAATCCTTACATGACCACTATGAGGCCGTGAAGGCGTCACCGTTCTATCGGACCAGCAGGTAATCGTTGCATTAATGTTAGCAATTACCAAGAAAATTAGAAAAATAGATTTCCCCATCTCTCACAATGTCTGTCAAAGTCCCCGGACCTTTGATCGGTTCTGTTCTATTTCGCGGGGGGGACAAAACTGTGCGGGGGGAAATATGCTTCGCGGAATCTTAGTTTTTCGCTATTTTCTCGGAATTTTTGCAACGCCATTCGATAGAGCATCCAAAAATATACGAAGAGTTTTTGTTTTAGCTAAAAATATTATAATATAAAAAAGTTATAGCAAAAACAAAAAAAAACTATTGAAACTGGTTCCGGAATGCTAGTTTTCGGCATTTTCGCCATTTTTTCGATATTTTGAACCTGTCATTCGATAGAGCATCAAAAAATATACTAAGAGTTTTAATTTCATCTAAAAATATTGTTTTATAAAATAGTTATAGCAAAAACAAGGTTTATTCGGTGTTTCCACATGGGATCGTGGAGTCGAAAGCTAGTTTTCGACATTTTCGATAATTTTCAAAAATTTCTTTAATGCCATTCGATAGAACGTCAAAAAATATACTAAGAGTTTTCATTACAACTCAAAATAGCATCATGTAAAAGAGTTATAACAAAACGGAGAAAATTTCCCCCCGCACAGTTTTCCCCCGCGAAATAGAACAGAACCCTTTGATCGTTGTTATCCATGCTCTATCACCAGGGGGTAGCCAAGAAAAAAATTTCGGGGAGGGCCCTGAAAAATTTTTTCAGAAAACTCAAAAAAATTAACGAGAAAACGGCACCGCAGGCGAAAAATTTTGGAAAAAAAAGGCTACTTAGCTCTACAAATAGCAGCAAAAACGTGAAAAAATAGCGCCGCAGGCAGCAAAATTTTTGAGAAAATAAAAATCATAAGGGTCCCCCCTTATGAAATTTTCGGGCCCCGGCCGATTTCGGAGGGGGCCCCGAGCCCCCGGGGCCGGTATTACGCTACGTCCCTGTCTATCACCCATGCTCTTACCCCAAAAATGACACCGTTTTCCGGCTATGCAAACACGCTCTAAGGGCACAACAATAAAAGCAAGCCGTAAGTCAGCTGGAATAGAATGCAGCTTTTTTGCTAGAGAAAATGGGCTATTTTATGGGATTTGAGGCAGCTAATATCGAAAAAAAACTTTCTAGAAACCATTTAAGCGGGCAGAGATCTTCAGGCGAGCTTTCCGGAAAATCCTTGTTTTTTTTTAGCTGAAAATAACGTTTATGACAATCCATTAATCGTAAAATCACCTTATAATCACCCTGTTTTACAAAGATGATCCTTTAATAATTTATTTACACGTAATTATATAAATTTTCCATTAAAACCCGATAAATATCGAAATCCGGCCGAACGCCTTGATGATGCGGCCTGCCGGGGATTTTTCGCTGCCCTCCGCATAGAACTGCGGCATCGGATCTTCCGTACTCGTGATTACAGACTAAAAGCTCGCATTAAATTTTATATCTATCAGAAAATAGCCTCGATTTTGCAAATGATTGTTTTCGAAACGTTTCTCGACCCACCGGGCACATTCCACATTTCTTGTAAACCATATAATGAACAATATCCGCCAACTCGTCAAGAGTCTTACCAACTGGGTTGATTTCATCCAAACTTAAATATAATGCGCTTTTTCTACTAAAAAACACGTTTAAAACCTGTCCCGAATCTCCATCTCGATAGTATGAAGCTCATCGGGGTACCAATTATACCAAGCCCGATTGCTGCTCGCAGGTTCCGGCGCTAATTTGTGGACTTGGTCCAGTTTTTCAAAAACTCACCCATATTGCCGCTTCTTCTGTGCAAAATCAGGGTCTGGTTGTTGATCAGTTCCGCGTAGGTGTACTCCGAATATCGCTTCATCCTTGGTGGCACGCTGTAGGAGAGCAGGAAGTAGTCGTTGTAGTTGGTACCGTCTTCCCTAAAAAAATTTGGTTTTGTTCCTTTGTAACGTTTTTTAACCTACCACTTGTGCGAATCGATTTTCTGATAGATCTGATCAAGCCCTTGCCCCTCTTGAAAACGGGCCACGGTTTCGTTGACGGCAAAGTAGGAAAATTCGAGTTTCGATGCGAAACGGCGCCACTAAATGACGTATTTTTATAATTTTTTTGTGTACTATTGTATGAATTCACATTTCCAACGTCTAGCTTGCTAAATACCTGTTTTTCTAACGCTTTCAACGACTGGATCTGCTTTTGCTCGTCCTTCAGAAAATTCCCAACAACCCGCCCGTCTCCATTCGATTTTACGGTATGATAGAGAATCGCCATCGAGCTCTAGAAGTCGCTATAAAACCTGGAAGCGCGAATTCTTACCAATTCCATCCTCGAGCGCCATATAATTTGAAAAACCTTCTCAAAATCTTCATATTTATATGCTTTGGCCTGGAGTTGATCCGCGAAAAATTGGGCCATCACCAGCTCGGC
>CATQJA010001521.1:0-153765 GCA_958295435.1 Mesorhabditis spiculigera
AACCACAATACAATGTTTATTATCATTTTGGAACGAGTCGGAATCTTTATGTAGAGCCCACAAGTCGGTTGGCAGGTTTTTCTATAGAATTTTCGCAAGCTGCCCACGTTTTTCGACAAACTCAGCTCGAATTGTATTGCCCCGCGCCAGAAATAGCGACAAAACCCCGACAATCGCAAACAGCCTTCCGCAAACAATTATATTCAAACGGTTCATCTACCAGACTACCGTCTATTGCTTTCCGCTAATTTCAAAGTTTGGTGGCCGACTTGCCCTCGCCAAAGTCATGCCACTTCAGCATCCTTCAACCTCGAAGACGCATCCACTGTACTCAAAAATCAAGCCGGACGCCTACGTTGTAATAACAATTACGGAAAACTGTACACTGTACAGCCAGTGGAAATAAACCGAGCGTTATAAAATTTGTCTTTTCTTAGGACTTCGACCCGGTCGGCCTCAAAGCCCAGAGTCAATCAAATTCAGCGCGTCTTTTGGCATCCTGGAATACAAACGTTTTCGCCTTCTCCACTGTTTTGGTTTTGTTTTCCAGACGTTGTTATCCTGGGATCCCGCAGTATCCCCCAATCGTCATAACCAGCCGATGAGACGAATGCGGGCGGCTGACTCGCCCTTCTCTCCCCTCTCCCGCACCGGCGCCTATTTTTCAGGCCCTGGGACAGTAACTTGCCCCCAATTCAACAACGTCGTTGAAATCATCCCGGCACGATGGTATGGATGAAAATCAACACTGAAACAAAATGCTTTTCATAAGAAAAACTTCG
The DNA here is from genome assembly GCA_958295435.1 of Mesorhabditis spiculigera. Lineage (NCBI taxonomy): Eukaryota > Metazoa > Nematoda > Chromadorea > Rhabditida > Rhabditidae > Mesorhabditis > Mesorhabditis spiculigera. The sequence continues at coordinate 783 of CATQJA010001521.1, forward strand.
CTCAAACTGAGTCGGTCGTCTTCTGCTTTTCAGGGCCATCCCAAATGAGCAACGACGTTTGAGCAACAATGACTTCTTAGTAAACACGCTAAAGTGATTTGCTCAGTTTTGATTTTGGTTTTGTGGTTTGCTTGCTTGCTTGCTCATCTGTCATGGACCCTTTTTTTGCGCTCCTGTCTTTGCCTTTACCTGTACCCCCACATTCATGTCTTCCCTGTCGAATCCTCGTCCTTTTGGAAATTCCATTTATATTAACTTTTTACAGGATCATGGCGAGCGATCAATGCCGAGGAAGCCGGTGCTGGAAGATGGAGCTCGACAAAGGCAACGCCTTCGAGCTTCGACAACTTGCTTCAGAGAAACATGGCCCTGTGCCGAATGGGCGCCGCTGCCCCTCGCCTTACTTCGACTGGTAATCGTGACAAACATTTACGGATTCATTTTAGGTACGACAATTGTTGCCCACGTCGTACGACGGTGGGCTGGTGATGGGAGCCGATTCTCGAGCGACGCTTGCCGGAAACATCATCGCCGACAAGCACTGCGAGGAAGGTGCACAAGATCACGGAGAGCATCTACGCCTGTGGAGCAGGAACTGCTGCTGATTTGGATCAGGTAAATTTTTGCGAAATTGCTCGCGGGAGGCCGGAGGATTTGTGATAGTCAGCCTCCGATTTTGTATTCAAAGAAAACGATATCTCTTTTGTCCGGTGACGAGTCTTTTGTCGTCGAACCTCCGCCTGATGGAGCTGAACACTTTGGCAAGAAGGCCCGCGTGATAACAGCTATGCATCCAAGAAAGCAGCATCTTTTCAACTATCAGGTACGCTCTTGTGCATACCTGGACCTAATGAAATCGTAGGGTTACATTGGTGCCTACCTGTTGATTGGCGGCGTTGACCCGACCGGTCCTCATCTTTATGAATGTACCGCCAACACTTCCACGATGCACAAGGAATTCGCTGCCCAGGTTTGTCGGCGGCATACCCCTTTACCAATTTTTAGGGATCGGTAGCTATGCCGCTATCTCGATTCTCGAACGACTTCAAGCCCAAGATGACGGAAGCCGAAGCGAAGGTTTGATCAAATCAGAGTTACTTTTAACTTTCTTGCAATAGGATCTGGTGCAACGTGCGCTCCACGCCGGTATGCACGGTGACAACGCGTCAGGAAACAGCCTAAACCTGGTCATCATCCGCCCGGAGAAGACGATTTTCGAAGGGACCGATTATTGCCAGAGTTCTGTAAAAAACCGGAACCCATCGATTTGGACTACAAATTCAAGGTATTTTTATATTTGTTGACGTAATCTCCTTGGTTTAGGCTGGCTCGACTGCGGTCCTCAAGCGCAAGGAGATCAAGTACGAGATCGTCGAGAGCATGGATGTCAGCCACTAGGCGCCCCCTTTGCCATCGTGCAAATGTGTTTTATCGTTCATTTGTGATTTTCATCTTTCTTAATTCGTGCCCGGTTTAATATATTTTCTGCAACTTTAACTGATAAAGATTCCCAAGAAAAAGGCCAGACCGAATGCGCGAACGATTAGACTTCAACATTACTTTCGGATATGCTGGCAGCAGAAGTAGATATCGAGTTTAGGAAGGCGATGGATATCGAGGCTTGTGAATTTTTGGCTGGTGAAGAGCTGGTGGAGGTCGTTCCAAACTTCACGAGCGGCGCTATACAATTTATCGGAGGCGATGCTGGCCCTTTTGAAGCTGGGCTACCGTCAGAAGTTCCACTATGGGTTGCTACGAATCTGCGAAAGCGTATGAAGTGTGTTGTAAAGGTAAAGATTTTTTGTTTTTTCTTAGATTCGTTTAGATTCCCGACTGGCTTTCTGTAGAAAAGTTGAAGGAAATATTGCTGGCCGAAACCGAAGCTGTTGATTCCCTACTGCAGGTGCGTGTCCACCGCATTGCCTAACCGTTCTTTACAGCTTCCTTCACAACATTTTTTCGAAATTGCTCACATATTGGTGCGCGAATGCAAAGAAGATTTTCAAGATGGTGATCAGGTACGCGTGTTCGATTTCCTTCTGATGAAGTTTAGGCGAAAACGCTCGTACAAGATATTTGGGACAAACGGGAAGCAAAACTACGAACGACGACTTTGAGATATCTGAAACAGGTGAAGTTCGTTATTTGAAGTACGAATCAGATTTTAGACGAGTCACACTTACGCCCATATGGACAACACTCAACAGTTGGAGGTAGCTCGCTTAATCGTTTACTTTATTCTTTATTAGATCACGAATCTACGACAACCCTTGCTGGCGGCCCTGAAGCAAACAGACAATTTACTCCAGAACAAACACTACATCCAGCAAAAATAATCACTGGGCCACGAATTTCCCGCTCAATTTCTAAATACTGGTATTCGATCTCATGCGGTAATAAAGACTCGTCTATGCATTACTTGACCAATAGTATCTGAAAGTATTGAACTCTCGTGTATCTGTGCCTCTTTTGCTCTACCTGGGAGGTGGGTGCTTGACCGACTGCTCTAGCAAGCCGCTGCTAAACCGCGCCCGTGTCACCGGAGGGAGGGGATTAGCACGGCCGTAAAACCCCTAGGATCTATGCATGGAGCAGTCAGCTGGGACTTGAGCGGTCAAATTTCGAGAAATGTCTAAAAGATTGATCTGCTTTAATCCGTCCTTTTCATTTTGATCAATAGCAACCCACAAGCACGTATCTTTATTTTATTTTTCAGATGCCACGACAAGACATTGCCCAGGCGCGCCTTGTACTGAATGACATACTTCGGAATATCGGTGAGAATAAGAAGCTCCAGGACGATGTGTCGCAGCAAGTGCGTCATATCAGGACCAGCATCATCCCTAACCTCCGGTAAGCGGTGAATTTGCAACTTATTGATCTAGCAATACCATCACGGTACTAATTGTGTATTTCCAGAAAAGCCCGGTTTTCGCAAGCCAAAGTCTTCCGCGATCTCCAAGAGAAAATCAACGTGCAGGGCTCGTTGTGCCAACAACTAGAAGATGATCAGAACGCACGCGAAGCGGCACTCAGAAAAGTTGGTTTTGTCGACGGTCGCCTAAAGAGAGCACATGTAAAGTTGTCATATCCGCATTTTTTTCAGCTAACTACTGACGAAATCGAGGCCAAAGAGATGCTGGAACAGGTGCTTGGGAAACGTGAAGCTGAAAAGAGCGCCGACGACTCTTTGCGCAGGGGAATTTCTGATGATTGCGAATAGTATGACCCTTATCAGTTCTGAACGAAGCCGTTTAGCCTCGTTGAATCGACCTCAGAAATGGCTGTAAAGCAGATTGCTGCAATGGAGAAGCAGCTGAGCGCCCGGGAACACGGCTGTCTTGTCGACGTGCGAGACGACGGCGTAAATGTAGGCGTTGTGGGCATTGTCGTTTAATTCAATTTTTCAGGTCGTCGGCTTGCACCCGGGGCTGCAACAGTTGACACATATCAGCCACTACGACGAGAACGGAGACGAGATTATGGATCTCCCCGATCGGGTGGCCGAGGCGATCGGCTCATTTGCCCTTGAATAGCTATCATCCAATATTTTCAATTGTATTCTGTGGCGCTACGCTCTCTTTCACTGCTATGATCTTCATTTCACTGTATTTTGGTTGAACCCCTTATTTCTTTGTTGTTTCGACTGGATCCTATATAATTTATCTTTGAGCGGATCCCGCATCTTGTATTATGTGTTGCCAGTATTTCCTTGTGTCCTCACTCGTGCTCATTTCTTTAAGGTCTCTAATAAATCAACATTCCAGGTATGTCTGGCATCGAATTGGATACCTACCCGTTCCCAAGAGACGTGCAGCCATTATGTGATGACGGGTCAGGCGGAGATTTTCAAGAGGTTTATCATAGCGCATCTATTGATATCTGGTGTTTAGGAAAGTGTCAGCACTGCCTTTGGGAAGGTCAAAGTGACAATATATGGCGATCGTGCACGCCTACCTCTCGTCACTTTCCATGATCTTGGGCTTGATTGTAGGTTACGTGCGACCATTCAATTCAGAAGTTTTTTTAGCGGAGAGCAACTTCCAAAATTTCTTCCAATTCGTGTCGATCGCCGAGTTCACGGACAAGTTCTGCATCTACAACATCAACGCTCCTGGCCAGGAGATGGATGCGAAGCCACTGCCTGAGAAGTAATTGCGTTTTTGCGATTTATCTTTGTTTTCAGCTTCCAATACCCGACGATGGAGGGTCTCGCGAACATTGTCGAAAATGTTGTGGAGCATTTCAAGTAAATTTTTCGGTTCCGTTTTTAAGAGGATCTTATAGATTGCCGCACTTTTTCGCGTTTGGCGTCGGGCTCGGTGCCAATGTGCTGCTGCGCTACACGGTAACCAGCTTAAAAATTATTCATGTTCCTTTTTTTAGTTGATGAACCAAGACCGTGTCAACGCGCTCATCCTGGTTAATTGTGTCCACAGCACCTGCGGCTGGGTCGAGTGGGGTTACGAAAAGGTACGGGCTTCTCAGAAATTTACGTAATATTATCAAAATTAAGGTGAACCAGCGTCACTTGAAGAATTACGGGATGACCTCATTTGTGGCCGACTATTTGATGTGGCATCATTTTGGGCGTCGCATCGACGAGTGCTCTTCCGACATCGTCAGGTTTAATTATTGGCTTTTGACATATATACAGCCTTTTTTCAGGCAGTACCGGGTCTATTTCCAGCACCTGCCGAATCCCACAAACTTGTCTATGCTGATTGATGCCTATATAAAGTTCGTTAAATTTTATAGGCCGCTTTATGAATTTTTTTCAGCCGGACTCCTATCAACTTCTCGCGTGAAGGCGGCGCGGCTGGGCCGCAGTTGAAGGTCCCTGTCTTGCAGCTCGTCGGAGCTAGTAGGCGTTTTGTCATTTTTGCATAATGTTCATTATTTAGGCTCGGCATTTGTCAACGAGACGGTTGAGGTGAATACCCGCCTGGATCCGTCCAGGAGCGACTGGATTAAGGTACTAAATTGTTCTATAAATAATTGTTTGACGTATTGTCAGGCACAAAAACAACCTTTCTTTTTAGGTCTCCGGCTCTTGCGGGCTAGTGCTGGACGATCGACCGGAAGCCGTCACCGAAGCCCTGATGCTGTTCTTACAGGGACTTGGATATTGTAGGTGTCCCATCTATCGATTTCACTTTTTCTTGCAGTCCCAACGATGAACGTCGTCAAGCTGATGAAGCAGATTCACGAGGCCCAAAGCGGCTCCTATGCGGCCGAACAGCGCTGCGTCGACGAATGTTAACTCGCTTGAACTCCTCCGTGTCATCCTCCGTAGCGCTCGCTAGTTATTACATGATCTCTTCTGTGTTGTGCTATCATCTGTCCTTGCTGTCATCTCTCCAAGCGAACTTCAGCTCTTTCATTCCACCCAATCCGCTGCTTTATTTTCGAAAAATCGTGAATTCTTTCCGCCCTCGAGATTTATCGAAGTTCCGACTCGCATTTTCTTCCATCCACACGGCCTTTACTTCCATTGCTAGTCTTCCTTGTGCCTGACGAATAAAGAATAACTGTGCTTACGAGGTGCAACTCATTTCAGCTGGGTCACTTTTCTCCTGCAGGGCTATCACATCGAGCTTTACAGCGCGCGATCAGATTGAAATTTTAAGGAACCACAAACTCGAGTGATTTTTGCCGGGTGAGAGCCTCTGAATCAGAGGACATCGTCAAATCGCTGTGATGTCCCTCATGGGCAAACCACCAATGCCGCTGCCGCTCGCTGAGCTATGCGAGGTAGTGCTTTGCAGCTGAGTTTATGGCTTCAAGTCGAAGCTGAACGCTTATTCGAACGTTAATCGAATTATTGGCTCTACAAATCCGTTTAAGGCTTGGGATAAGCCATCGACGTCATGGGTTGATTACTTCCTCAAGGCTAACGATCTGAAGTTGTTGCTCACCCATCCCGCGCTTCATCGTGGTACGAAGAGTCCACTTTCGCAGCTCTCGTTTAGATGAAATCCTGTCCCTCACGCTACAGTACGTGGAGCAAATGATCGCACTAGACAAGGACATCCACAATTTGGCGAAAAGGAGCCAAATATTGTCCGTCGCTTCGGAACGACTCGAAAGTGAATTTTCATTCTTACTACAAGGCTTTTTGATACTTCAGCCGAGACCGATCTCCTCTACGTGCGGCGAAAGCGAGAATTGACCTGGTTGTGCACGATGGCTTGCTTTGCGGCCGTGGACTGGGCTTTTGACGAAATGATTCAGGAGCAAAAGTAAGTACTTTAGGTTTGACCAAAATAATAATGTTTTAGAAGCAACATTCACCTCGTCCATTATTTGATGGAGAACGCGCGGTCGTATTTGATGGAGCACGAGGTGCCTGATTATTGTGGTCTTTATTTTTTTGTAGGTGTTCAAACATTTCATCGCGCTTCTGAGCTCAAAATTCCGATTATACGTTAGCAACAAGTTTCGGATCCCCGTCCCGGCCGGTCGACCACAGACGAACAACCCGTAAGCGCTGATTTCTAAGGTTGAGGTTTCTATCTTTAGGAATACGCAAGAGGACAAGGGGATTCTGTTGGCGAATAATAATCGCGAGGCGATTAATCAGGTGGGATCGACTTCGTTTAATGAGCAAAACCGATTGATTTAGTCGAGAGCAAGATGTGGTGAGGCTGCCGCTGAGCTGGAGACGATGCTCCTCGAAGGACGAAAAATTGAGGCCCCCACTGTCGAAATGTTCCTAATTCCTTTTTTGCAGGTAATGCCAGAATCTTGTTTCAAACACTTCCTTTCCAGTCCCGCGAAAGATATCTGGCCGTGGCGCTGCTCGGTCCCGATTTGACGGTCCAGAATCTACCGGTTGCCGATTTTCAGTTGCCAAGCCGTTCGATACCCCAGGAAGAACTGCATAATATTGTACGTCTTTTTAGGGCTAGATTTTTGATAGTTTTTTTTTGCAAAAACCTCTATTTAGTTGCGCTACGAGCTGGCCTGTTACCACTTTCAACTTTTGAATTTTGCTGTTGTACGAAAGTACCTGGATGACGTGAGTTAATAGGATTTAGCTGACTTTATTTTCATTTCTTTAGTTGACCCCGCTTTTGCCCGAGAATAGCGAAACCTTCCGGCTTTGCGTCATCGATCGTGACGAGTTGAACGGGTATGACTTGGTGTCATGCTTGGAACATATGTTTTAGGTATTTGATTGCGGTGCAACGTCCACCGCTTCCCGGTCGCCCCCAGCACACGAGGCCGGCAATTCACGAAGGGGTATGGTGGTGTAGCCCGAGTTGATGTGCTCTTTCAGATGCTTATGGAGGATCACACACCGCAGCGGAAATTTTGGATTAACCGCTCCCTATTTCTGCAACAGTCCCGCGGTGCGCTATCTCCAATGACAAAGGTTTAGCTGTTTTTTCGCTCTCACAAACGTTTCAGGCGGAAAACTTTGCAAGGGACGCAATGGACGGAATCCACTTTTTCGCGCCGACGGCTTTCCACGGACTTATTCAGGCGTCGAAGATTCGTTTTGTCCAAGTGGGTTTTTAAACCTGTTTCCACGATCGTTTTTGCCTTTTGAAAGTTATTCGAATGATTTTAGGCAATCGCTCGGCTAATAGAGCGGATACGTGACCCGATCGCCCGAACCAGCGTGAGAGCCCTGCTTTATTTGATCTCGGCAACGGTGCCAAATTTCCAGGATATCGAGAGGGTCCTTGTAAAGGTATATTTATGATTACTGATTTTTCAACGATTCCGCTTTAGAAAGCTCTACCTGTTGAATTTGCTGTAAGACAAGCAATTCATCCTTCTTCGTCGCCCGAAATTCCTGCTTCGGCCGTTGACGGATCGGGTATGACTTATCGATGAATATAATCTATTCTTCTTTTCCAGCTTTATACACAGTCCCTGGCGACCCGTTCTGGACGATGCTGACCTCTTTCGACGTTGCCGAATTGTCCCGCGCGATCAGCCAATTGGAGGCTTTCCACCTGCCATATCTGGTAGATTCAGAAGTTTTGCTTCATCGCATTTTAGTTCAAATACCCCGAAATCTTGACCGAGGTGCTGATGCAGGGCAAACAGAACCGGTTGAACGCTGTGCTGCTAGCAAAATTGGAGCAGCTGGCGAGCATCAAGGTATTCTTCCCCAGCTTGGCTTCATCTGGCTTTAGAACCTGAGCAAGTGGAGCGAATTTCTGAACCTCGTCGTGACCAACACGCCTGTATTGCAACAACGCAATGATGCCACCATTCAAGAGGTTCTGGGCTTGATGGTTAATTTTATCTATAAACAGCTTTTAGGCTGTTCTCGCGCAGACTCGATCCCTGAACTATCAGCTACAAACGTCGCATTGTGCCGTCGACGGTAGGGTTTTTGCCTCCATCATTTTCTTATCTCCGCTTTCCAGAAGTTACCGTCAACCACCACGTGAATCTGATTAAACAGCTGCTCCGCAAGTCGTCATTGCCACCCAACGGCCAGTTTATGATTTCGGTGAGTGATTCCGCTTCAAGCCAGAGTCGAAACTAAATTTTAGGCGGTCGCCTTTCTGATCAACGTTGCGCAAGACGACTTCGTTCTATCCGAATTGTTAGTTTTCTTCTGCCACCTGTCAAGATTTGGGAAAGATTTAATGTATTTTTTTCAGAACTCCAGCCGTCAAACCGCCGTACTTTCTATTGGCCCAATTGCTCACCGCCTGGAAACAGGTAGTCATTATAGTTCAAGGAAGATGAAATGTCAATTTTTAGGTGCAAGGCCATGCCAAGGAGGCAAAAATCCAGTTCACCGGCAATTTTGCGACGTATTTTGAGTCGAACGGCTTCTTCTCTGCCGCATCGTGAGTGGCTTTAAGCCTAAGAAAACCACTAAAAACTTTAACGGTGCTTTCGTAATATCGGGGGAAGCCAACTTTTTTCCTATAAATCCAGAAATGTGGCGATTTTTATCGAAAATAGGGCATGTCGGTCGAAAAATCTATATTTTTGTGTGATTTTGAACAAAATGAAAAGTTTTACGTTTGAGAATAGTAAAAACATTCATACTAGCAAAATTGAATCCTAGAAAAAGTGACCCCCCCCCCGCGATATTGCTAAAGAACCGCTCCAACTCGGGTCTTTGTTTTCAGAAACAGCCGTCAGTTCGAGAATGATCGCATGAATCTTCTCTCTTTCATCAAGCTGCTACGGGTAACGATTTTAAGGCACTATTGATCTTTTGAATTTAGGACCAGGAACACCTCTCCTTGCTAATTTCCTTCTTATGCCACCTGTACAATCGGTACCTCCTCACGGCCAAGAAGCCCCAGCTTGCGCTCGAATTCCAGAGCAAAGATTTGTGGAGGATTGACGTCGAGTAAGTCTTAGCATTTCAACGAAGCAAATTTGAGCTGTTAGATTACCAGCGACCAACGTCGAATACCTTGACGAGGCTTTATTCACGGCTCTCTCGGCCGGGCTCCGCCTCAACCCAATGCACGCCTTTTGGCTCCGGTCGCTGGCCGACTACTATTACAGTACGTCGTTTTCTGGACGCGTGTTTATCACGTATTTTCAGCCAAAGGCGCGACAACAAATGCTCTCGGTTACTATATGGAGACTGTGTGCGCGTGTATGGAGAATGAGCTGCTCCCGCCATTCCCTGACGTTTTGCTCGACGATTTGGTGAGAATATAGAGTTTACGATATTTTTCTGGCGTGTGTCTAATTTCTTTACGATTTCGAAGCGTGGAAACGTTGTAACTTTCGATTAGAAACTACAAAAATCGTCTTTTCGACCATAAATTGCACTTATATTTTTTCTAAATTTTTGAATTGTTTTTCCACTTGAAATCGCGCTATTTTACTAAGAACAGTATCAAGATAATTACTATAAAGTTGCTAGGCATTTCTTGGACTTACAGGAAAAATTCGTTCGGTCCCGAAAATGAAAGAGAGCCACAAAAGTCGCCGCACGTTATTATGCCCCGATTTACAGATGTGGTACCGGATTCGCGTGTGTTTGACGTCAAGCGGACATCACACGCTGGCCGCCATCGTTGCCCAGCTTATCGTGGCCAATTCGTACCGGCTGGATCAGTACCTCGTGGCGGCAAATGTTGGTTTTTGTTTTGCTTCTTCGGTTAAAATTTAGCGACCCAGCTTTTGCCAGCTGCTAGGCCAAAGTCATGCGCTGCCGCTTCAGCTAACGTCCTAATTTCAGAATATCCGCACTCAATCGGTGCTCGACACGATGGAGACCCTCGCGCCGTTGTGCTTCGACCATGCGCTAGTCGAGGTAAACTTGTGTTTCGTCAGGTTATAAACTTTTTTAGACGCTGACCGACACGTTCGAGCGGATCCAGATGACCACCCGGACGGATGCTTTTGTGAGCGCTTTTCAAAATAGTTCATTAATCTCGATTAGGCCCGTTTTGTGGGGTTAATTGCAAAACATGGGAATTCATAATTTCGAAATTTCATAATGTAATGTACTGTAATAACTTAATAGCAAGTGTTTTAATAGTTTTTTTAGTAAAAAGTAACTATATTTCAACTTGAAACTTTTAACTTTTTAAATTCGAATTTTGGTAAAAAAGCGGCCATGTTTGGTCGAAGAATCTATACTTTTGACATTTTTTTCTTAAGATTTTGTATAGTTTTCGCGTGACGAATAGTAAAAAACCATTTAGAAACGCTTTCACTAGCTATATTTAAAAAAATTAGATCCATAGTATTTCGACGTTTTTAGGTTTCGCGATTATGATAGAAAATCCGCTTTAGGTATTGGCCTCCGGACAAGCCTCACTGAACATGGCCAACTCGCCGGAGGTGATGATCGCCGAACGGAGCCGCCGTACCGTCCGCCTCCTGCGCACCATTGCCGCTATGACATTCCGGGTCTACGCATAGCGGAAAAATCTCATCCCATTCTCCCATCGTCTTTCCGCAAATTTCCATGTTCGGGTCCTGTTCTGTTTGTTGTCTGTTCTCATGTTTTCTGTTGCTTGGTTGTTGTTACGTTTAAATGCTTTTATTCGAGACACAGCGACGTGATAAACTGTCGCGATAAGCACATGCTTTCCCATCGTGAGCAACGTTTTTCGGATTAAAGATCATTTCAGCAATGGTAATGTTTTGTAAGTGGGGGGTATCGGGCGTGGAGACGTCGAGCAATCCGGGGCGGCCTACTTCTTCCCTGCGTGCAGCGCTTCGCCTAAAAGAACTCGCGGTACTCGAGCGTTACCGGGGGGATTTAGCTTTTGCGTATCTAGGAATTTTTTTGTTTGTAGTGTATTTAGGCCTTTTCATTACTAAAAAGCTACACAAACTATTTAGAAATTATAAAAATAAGTTTATAACCTAAAAAGCTATTCTTAAATGAAGGTCGGGAAATTTTGGAAGTCTTGGAAGCGGAATTTCCGGTTCTGGACTGGGTACAAGTAGGATAAGCGGGGGGGAAAATTTTAGGCGGGGGGGAACCGAACTTTTTTCCGCTCAAGCCTATTTTTTTATATAAATAATGGAAGTGTTTCTAAATTGTTTATAGCTATTCCTAAACATAAAAACTTTACAAAACTTAATTAAAAAATTTAATTTTAGGTCTAAAAATCACTTTTTTCGGCCCAAAAATGACCAAATTTTCGACTTTTTCAAGCGTTTTTCTAACTTTTTAAAAAATTTTTCGGATTCAAATAGGCTTAAATTTTGCTAAAAACAATGTGAAAACACTTTATATTTGATTACTATCCCCACCAGGGCCGACCAGGAAAAAGTTGGTTTCCCCCCCGCCTAAAATTCCCCCGCCTTATCCTACTTGTACCCTGGACTGTTAGCGGGGGAGAACAGCTGTCTATTATCTTTAAGGTATGCGAAAGTTAGGCCCCCGAAACCCCACCCCCGCTAACAACCCAGTGCCAGAAGCCGGTAGGGATTTCCGGTCTAAAACCCGTACGTCGAGGGGTGCCCTCGTTCTTGCCGTCGTCCTCGGCGGTGGCCTCCTTCGAGGTGGTCCTGGTCGCCTCGCGTGAAGCCTCGCGGGATGGCCGCCTTTTCTTGGACTTCTGCGGTTTGCGGGCCTCCTCTTCGGCGCGGTGTTTCTCCTCTTCGGCACGGTGTTTCTCCTCTTCGGCGCGGTGCTTCTCCTCTAAAATTCAGGCCCAAAATTGGCGCTTTTTGGCACACTTACCCAACGCCTTCATCTGTTCGTCAATCTTGCTCGGCCTCTTTGCCATCGCTAGCGCCGGCGTGGCAAATGCTTCGTTGTCGAAGTAAGTTTTTTCCATCTATTTTTTTGGGTTATTTTGCATTATCGGGGGTGGGGGGTTTCTATATCTAGAAATTCCTAGCAATGACAGTGAGACTTTTAATAGTTTTTTTTGTCAGCAAACTTGAACTATATTTCAAGTGGAAAAACAACCGAAAAAATTAGAAATTTTTAATTGAAATTTTGGTTGAAAATTGGAAATTTTTACAGAAGCTCTATACTTTTTGGCATCTTTAAATGAAAATTTGTAGTTTTTACATTTAGGAATGGTAAAAACACTTCTTAGAAACACTTCGTTTCTTTATATTAGAATTCTATCGTTCGGAAAAAGCTCCCTCCCCCCGGTAACGCCAAAGAATCCCGAATTTTTAGATCCCACCGAGTTCTTATGACGCGGTTGAACGGCGGGCTTCTTTTCTTCCTTCTCCTCATGCTGTTCCTTCTTGTCGTCGTGCTTCGGCTTTTCCTCATTCTTCGGCTTCTCGTCGTGCTTCGGGTGCTCCTCCTTCTCATGCTCATCGAGCGTGGCCTCATGCGTTTTGTCCTTCTCCTTCCTGGCTCGGCTCGAGTCTGGCGTGGTCGAGCGCTCTTGCGGCTCCATCCCAGCAACGTCAATCTTCTGGAAAAAATGCAGGTGTTGAATTTTTGCGCGCCACCTCTTCAGACTTCTTCTTGCCTCCGCGTTTTGTGCTGCGCTGGCTGCTGCGCTGATTACGGCGGCTCCTCTGCTCCCTTGACATTCTGGAAAAGTGAGTCGTCTAGTTCCGGTTGAAACAGCAGCTTACCCAAACAACGATTCGAGGAAGCCCCGGGCCGGCACGTGCACCTTCCGCTCCGATTTTCGGCTGTAATCCAAGGAATCGGGTGGTGGCCAAAAATGAAACTTACGACCGCTCGGTGCTCTTCTGGGCACCATGCTTGTGGTCGCCCATCGTTGCGAAGGCGCATAATAATCGTTTATCTTGTTTTAAACTAGCGAAAGATGGAAATGTTGTCCCGGAAAACACGCGCGTATGCAAATTGCCTTGCAGCTCCGGGGCGTTGCCACGGTAACCGGGCCGGTGGCAATTGGTCTCTGCTAAGCGAAAAGCTATATTCTTAGTTATAGTTATTTTAGAAATGGATAACGATAAACAAAACATCATTACCTCCTTCAGAATGGCCCTAAAAATGGTAAGTATGCTTCGTTGTACTAAATTCTCGATTTAGAAGTGCTGACGAGTCTCCCCCTGCAAGCCTTTTTCCATTTCAACGTGTATTTCGCGCCGATTCTACTCATCTATAGCGTCGCTTGCCTGCTTTTAAAGGTAAATAGTTTCTAATAAACATTAATGCTTTCGGTTCTTTCGCATTATCGGGGGGGGGGGATTTTTTGATTTGCTAGAATTGCTTAGTAACTTCATAGGAAGTATTTCAATAGTGTTTTAGTACAAGATAACTAATAAAGCTAGGAAAACTATGTAAAACAATCAAAGCAATTTAAAAAGTCGAATTATTGGTCAGAAACGGCCCTTTTTGGTCGAAAATCGATATTTTTTATTTTTATAAAAAATGCGTAAATCTTTTACGCCTCGGAATAGTAAAAATAATTTATAAACTCTTGCGCTGTTTATATCTGAATAATTGGATTCTAAGAAAAAAAATACGACAAAAAACCATAATTTCATTTTTAGTACTCCCTGCTCTCGGTGACATATCAGGTACTGCTCGTGTCGGTTTTGATCGTCTACTGCACCGTCGAATGTGTACGGCTGCTGCTTGGCTATTACGGAAATCTTGGGGAGAAGGTATTTCGGGTGTGATAAGCAAAATCGTTTCAGATTCCGGCCCTTTCCGGCTTTTGGATCAGCTCGTTGCTGGTGCAGCTTCCGCTAATCCTGTTCTTGCTCCTGGACCCGGACACGAGGCCGTTGCCCATTGAGCGCGCCATTTATTCTATACACCTTGTGTTTCTGGTAGGCGAGGTAAGCATTTATTTGAAGCTAAAGAGCTCAATCTAACTTGATTTTTGCTTTCAACTGTAAAAACCAAAACGAAGATTTCAGCTTTTAACCGGCTTCGACGCGATTCGGCGCATCTCCAACTACCAGATGCAGAATTTCCAGAAACGGATTGAGGAGGATGAGAAGACTGCTAACTAAATGAATAAAGGGATGTGATAACCGTTCACACTTACAAAATACAGGGTGTTTTAGCTCTATCTACATCATTTTTATACAAAATTTACACATTTTTCTTCAAAAACTCAATTTAATCGGCCTCAGCCCCACTCAAGCCGTGTTTCCTCAAATGGCTTTCAAAAAGGCTGCCAGGAAAGGTGCGAAAATTAGAAAATGAGGTTTTTGTTAAAACCCCTTTGCGTGGGAAAAGCAACGATTCCGTCCTGCCCCCAAAGTTCTTCATAAATGCAAAAACATTTCGTGAATTTGAGCCTTTGTAATAGTCTTCTTCTAAAATATGGTAAGACTACTGTAGTCTATCGATTCTTTCGAGTAGTCTATCGATTCTTTCGAGTTATCAATCCGGCGGAGATCCACAAACAGGAACCGAACGCTTGCGGAATTGCTGCCACAAGAAGCTTGAGGGATTATGCGGGAGGCATTTACAAGGTTAGAGAGAGAGAGAGAGGGAGGGAGAGATGGAGAGAAAGAGTCAGTCGAGAAGGAGACGCGTCAAAAACCCTAAAAAGTATCTTTCGGGAGGAAACCGACGAGGAAATCGGCCACAACATCTCGGTCCACGGCTGGGGTATGGATCACAATTCGAGTGTTCCTTATTGGATCGGCCGTAATTCCTTGAGACAACGCTGTGGAGAGCAGGGATGGCGGGTACAGAGCGTTTCTGGCAAAAAGCAAAAACCTTGTCGCTGAGAGGATCCGAACCTTCAGAGCTGTAATTCGGTTCCTGGAGTGCTAACCACTCGGCCACGCCCACAGCGGGATGCGAGGGGGAGAGGCGGCTGAAGAGGGGAGCGGCGCTATCGTCACCCCGGGTTGTGGGTTAGCTAGAGAGCGCGTGAGAGTGGGAGAGACGAACTAACATTGACCCCGTTTACGCTAGTAGAATAGCCGCGGGGCAAGATCGCGATCGAGAGGCCATGGAGGTAAATTCAAAAATTCAAGCGCGGTCTCCTTTTTCAGGTTCCTACTCTACCCGACTTTAGCTTTTCGATAAAGTAATGGCATGGGAGCCTAGACATACCTTTTACGCGGTAAACGCCGTCTGGCTGTTCGCCATCGCCATATATTGGCCCTTCGACTGTCACGATGTAAGTGAGCTTTGAGTTATAGATCTCTCACTCTCTCTCTCTCTCTCTCTCTCTCTCTCTCTCTCTCCCTCTCTCCTGTGTAATGACAAGTCCAGTGATTTCAGATGGTCCCCGACGAAGCACAGATCCTGCGCTGGAGAAGATACCCCAGAGAGGTACGCGTGTCGGTCCTGGGGTTCTGGTGTTTGGCGGCGGTCTTTTTTCATTATGTCGAAATCCATAACACCGAATCACAAAATTCCGGTTTGCAATACACAGAAATCCAAAATACCGAACGCCCGAAACATCGAAATCCATAATACCGTAATCTAGAATACCGAAATCCATATAAATTTTTGTTTGTCAAATTTAGCCATATTTCGAGTCCAACTTTTTCGAAAGGGATATTTTTACAGCGTTATGTTGCCTTTTGACAAATTAAATTTCGCATATTCATTTTCGCTAAATTGAAAATTATTTCGGTACTATCGTTTTCGGTATTACGTTTTCGCTATCATGGATTTGGGTATTATAGTTTTCGGTATTCTGGCTTTCGGTGTTTCAGGCGTTCGGTATTTTGGATCTCGGGGTATTGAGATTCGGCTGCGCAAATGTCGGCTAGCTCTTCATCCATATCTCCGGCTATTCCAGAGGCCCGTCCCATGCCCGTCGCTCATCCTACAAGTGCTACTAGTTACGGGAGGTTTCATCTACATGGCCCGTAGGTTTTGAGTTAAAGATATAGAGGAGAAAGAGAGAGAGAGAGAGATAGAGAGAGAGAGAGAGACGGTGACGAGAAAAAGAACAGCATATCTCTTCAGCGCTCATATGGCTCTGCTTGACGTTTCACCAAGAGGATTTGAAGAAGCTATCGATCGCTGCCGGGATTGTAGTTTCGACCCTTGTCGATCTCATCTCATCCCACCCTTTCATCACAGCAATCGGAATTGCTGCCTTCTTCGCTCTGCTCACCCTTCATATCAACACTACCTACATTACCGGGTCGATCTTTTGAAACAATGTGAAATAAATCCTCATTACCTTCCACAAGATGCATTGTCAAATCAGGGAGCGAAAATGAGCGCAACATCGGATTCTGGCGTACTCGAAACTGTTATCATATTTTTCATTTTACCTTCCGTATCTCTAGATCCGCTCTAAAGCATTTTGTGCGTTGTTTGTAACCTGTTTCGAGCCCTCTTTTTCGCGGTCGTACTTTCTACAAATGATTCTAGAAAATAAGTTTGATTTCTTCACAATGGAAACAAATCATTCCTAATGTAAGCGACCCTGTAGATTCTGGATCCGCGATTGGAATCGGCCGAAAATCGCGTTTAACGGGCCATTCAAGCCTACCTGCCGGATTTCCGGGAGTCCTATCTAACCACGCCGTAGAAATCCGGAAACGCTCATTCTCGCCAAATTGTCATCGGAGATTACGAATCATCGTGATGCACCTCGATAACGTCACAGGAAAAAGTTATTTTCCACCGTATTTTAGGTAAAAGGTTATTCGCAATTTTGACCCTCAAAAATCAAATCAATTTTCGAAAAACGAGAGTGTTAAATATTTGTCCCTTACTTTACATGTTAGGTATTATTCGAAAAAAGTCTTTTCATCGAGATACACTGAACATTTAGCGTTTTGATTTGCGTTTCGTAATTTATTGTTTTGTATGGTAGTAGCCATCTCTATATTTCATCAAGCAATCGATGGAGATGAGTGTGGCGATGACCATTCCAACCTTCAGACCGTACTTACACCACTGGTTGACGGATCCTAAAATTTAGAAAACGACATTTAAAGCTGAAAACTTGTTATTTTTGTCTTAATCAAAAGCTAATAAATCTTGTCTTCAATTGAGAACAAAGCTAAAGGCTGCCTGAGGTTGAGTTAACAAAAGGCAAACTAAAACTTTTGCTGCGTGTTTTAATCGGCTAAACGCTCAATTATTACTTGATATAACATCGTAAAACGCCGCCCGGACTTTGGCTCGATCCTCGGCGCGGAGAGCAAAGAGGCACGTCAACGCTGAAACAAAGTCGTCATGCATCTATTTATTGAAGCAAAAAGCTAAAAAACCGGTTGCTTTAAGGTGTAAAAACTGTCGGAAAATGACGATTGGTGACCATGTGGCGGAAAATGCCATTACATACCGATAAAACCGAGTTTTTGGAAAAAATGAGGGAAGCACGGACAGCTTGAATATAACAAACCAAGAATCGCGCTGCCCCAAATCACCAAATGCAAGAGGAGAATCAGAGTCCTCGTTGCGCAGCTCATCGAACACTGAAAAAAAGTTATTGAGGCCGCTTTATCATAGAAAAATGAGGCATTTGACTTTAAAATTAGCAGCGACATAGCCACACTCAATTACCGTTTCGTGCGTCTGCACACCGAAAAAGATGAACATGTAGGCCAACGAGGTGACTTGAAGTATGAGCAAGTGTTTCTTATGCTCTTCAGCCTCCATCCACAATTCTCGCGCCCGATTTGTCCAGTTCTCGACGCGATCCGCCATTTTTAAACTAGAAAATTTAACTTTTTTTTATAGGCCAAGGAATGCCTAGTTAACTTAATATGAAGTATTTAAATAGTTTTTTTTAGTAAAACAAAAATTCGATTTGCACTAGAAAAACTAAAATATCTCTGTCTGTCAAAACTGTCAAAAGTCGGAATGTTTGTAAAAACCTCCGTTTTTGGTCGAAAAATCGATTTTTTTTTGTAGTTTTTACAAAAAAATTGGAATGCTTCTACGCTTAGGAATATCAAAAACCGCTTAGAAACACTTCCGCTATATATTTGATAAATTGGACACTAAGACAAAGTCTCCCCCGATAACGCCAAAGAACCTTACACTTGTGCAGACATGTTTTGGAACGTGTGAGTACCAGCAAAGATGATCTCTGTCCCAGGTCCGATACTATAAATAGCCAAGATACCCCAGGGCATGGAACGCCCCCAGCATCATCTTTTCCTACATTTCCAGTCAGGGCATCGATTCCCGATAGGGACATCTGTATCACCGTATCAGTAGGTTGTAATTTCTGTTAGGCTCTGGGCGATATCAAATGATCCTCGGCCAATAATCCGGCTAGTTGGACCCCCATACCTTCGCAGTGATCCCTGGTTCATCGAACACTTCGATTGTCCTGGAAACGGCCCTGCAGATCTCGTATCTTTGTTTGAGATCTCGGTCCCCTAGTTGCCATCTGCCTGTTAAAAGGAGGATGACACGGCTATGACCATTGATTTCAACATTTACTGGGGAATTGGGTTTTGTTTTATAGAATTTAGAAGTTTCTGTTTTATCGGGTTTCCAGGGTACGGTTTTATCAAATTTCTAAGTATCTTTTATAGTTCAGAGGATTGTTAATGTTTTAAAAATGGTTTCATAGAATTTAGAAAACTTTATTTTCTAGAATTTCGAGGATTTAGTTTTATAGAATTGTAACTGTTTTGCGTTAATTTCGAGGATTCTGTTTTATAGAATTTCGAAGATTCTGTTTTATAGAATGTCGAAAATCCTGTTCTATAAAAATTCGAAAAATCAGTTTTATAAAATTTAAAAGTTTCTGTTTAATAAAGTTTCGAATATTGAGCTTTATAGAATTTCGAAGTTTCGTAAGCACTTTTTCGTTTTCACAAAAACCCTGAAACTTGCCCCGAAGCCGCGAGTCCATCCGAAGCACCGCGGCGATGACCCCCAGTGTAATTTGCGCATCCTACCTTATACAGGGTGTATCAAAAAAAAGTGCCCAAGTTTGTCCCCAATTATCTCGAGAAGGAAAGATATTTCACCGTGCGTTACCATGCCAGAATGCTTAAATATGTCAGGAATAGGGAAATAACTCAACTTGATTTTTTCGATTTTTGAGTACGCAACTGTACTATTGACGGTGGTTACGACTAAAAATTGTGCGTTCTTGAACGGGTGGTGGGAAAATTCTGATTTTTGGCCCAAAAATCGTTGGCATTTGTATAAAGGTAATGGCCAAATCTTAGAATTTTTCAAGATCAGGTTTTTGTTTTACAAGCAAAACAAATTTCCCTATTTTGCTTATTTTTACTTTTTAAATCGCAACTCGCTTCAAATACGCTGCCCATGGCTGATCTTTTGCAGATGGTGTCTCCGAATGATAATCTTTAGCGCAACACCAAATTTTACCTGATTCTATGGTATTTTAATATTGCGTGCTAAAACGCGCCCCAGAGGGGTACTGTAGTTTTCGTTTTCCGCGTTTTTCTTTTTATTGTAAGCTGCGATTTCGCTGAAAATTTTATCATTGGTAAACACCAGTCAGGGTCACCTATGGGCTAAATATCGCGAAGTTTTAGCCATACACTTTCCCAAAATATGCAAAAAACCTATTTTCGAATTTAGCCACGGAAATTTCTAAATATTTTGATGCATCGGACTAAAAACTACTATTATTTGTTTTCCTGAAAGATCGAAACGTTTCTATGGTGAAAAGCACGAGAAAACGACGATTTTCTGTTTTCTACAGTAACCCGCCTGGAGCGCGTTTTAGCATGCCAAGACAAAATTCCATAAAGTGACGGTTTTTCGATTCTATACTGTTCTCTGGGTGAATGTCAGAGCACCTACAAAAAATTACTTGATTCCTGTGGCAAATGACAAAGTTATGAAGGAAAGAGGAAAACCCCCCTCGGGCCCCGATTTTGGACCCAACGCCCTGGCTCGAAAATCGAATTTTTGAAAATGAAAAAGGCACCTGGGTTTGGTGGATACAATTAAAGCACGCATCGAATTGTGTATGAGGGCAGAGTTCTGGAATGATCTGGCTGAAGTTAATGGTTGATTTTGATTTAAAACCCGAAAATAACGTTTTTGAAAAGTCGACTTTGAGGCGCTCTTCTAAAATCGTTTGCCATAGAAAAGTTTTTTCTTTGCATGGTTTTTAATTGAATACCCAAGCTTGGTTTATGCTAAAAATTTCACGGCTACTAGCGCATCGAGCATTTTTTTACATAGCCTCGAATTCGGGTATATTTGGGCTTTTTATGAATTTCTTTCGAGGTAGCGTATGGCTGAATAAATTCGTAAATATACTATTTGAATGCGCCAACCAGATAGTATCAAACAAAAATGTGGCGAGAATTTTGGTGGCACAATTCAATTTTATAGAAAGGAAGTAAGGTTTACACAATAGCACGAACCAACCGTTTTGGGGGCCCTAAAAGACGCCCTTCCGAGGGGGTACGGTAGCTCAAATTCGTGTAGATGATAGATAAACCCCAGTCCTACATAACCAAGAAAAGAAATAGCCGAGTTCCATCTGCAACTTTAGAAATATTTTTCTGAAGTTCGTTGCCGTGACCCCAAAAAAATCCATGACCAGGGGGTCGTCGAAAAACTCAAAAATTCATAGATCTTAAAAAATTGTAAAATTTTTTATGCGATTGTGTCGATCCCGTAGATCTTTTAAAACCACTTATCTTGACATTTCCACCACAGGTTTTTGTAATACACGAAATTCACGAAATTTCTACATACAAAATTTCAGTGGTGCATAACTTTTGAACCAGACCCTCAAAAAATCTAAATTTTTTTAGGTGCATGTATGTTGCTTAGATTATTCTACATTGTAAAGATTAGAAGCCAGCCACCACAGGAAACTGAGAAAAACGCAAATGAAGTTTCCCCGAACGCACAGTTTTCGAGTGTCATTTGTATTGATAAGTCGCCAAAAATCGAAAAAATCAAGTTGAGTTATTTCCCTATTCCTGACATATTTAAGCATTCTGGCATGGTAACGCACGGTGAAATATCTTTTCTGCTCGAGATAATTGGGGACAAACTTGGGCACTTTTTTTTGATACACCCTGTATAATTTTGGCGTGTAACTGTGTGTGTGTGTGTGGATGTCACTTTCAAGGCCCGATTTGAGGGCCTTCCCGTGCATAAAATGCTCTAATTCTCCGTCACTCGGGGAAATCGACCCTTCTGTTTCCAATGGCGCTTTCAGAATTTTGCTAAAATACAAGTTTACAAAGTTAAAGCCGGTTTTACTGATTTTTGGGGGTAATTTGCATAATGTGAAAAAAATAGAAATTTCTTCATTCTTGCAAGTCGCACTCGCGAGTGTGGTCGGCCGGGGGGGGGAGGGGGTCCGAAGGACCCGAGCTATCGGAAAGTCAAATTTCTTAGGCAAAGGCCGCATTCCAGCGCCCAGGGCCCGCGAAGCGGGTTTTGGGCGCTGGTCTACTGATAAAACAAGGAGGAGCTGCTCAACCCTGACCCAAGATTGGAAGCAAAAACAGACCCCAGTGGTCAGGAGAGGTCCTCCTGCCTTTTTGCACGTGTCCGCCGTTTTAAGTGCAAGCCTCGGCTCTCCCCCTTGCTTTCACTCCCTCATCCTAGCCCCCATTTCCCATCAACACCGCCGAGCTATTTTTGAATTCAACAATCCCAGTGTTTCCCCTGCTATAGTCTTTTAATGGACTAACTAGCTTGAAAATACTATATTGTGGCGTTCTATCTTTAGCAGAAAGTTTTTCAGGCAATTGATACAAAGAATAGGGTTTAGGAGCTTTATTAGGAGCTTTTCTAATATTTTTGGCGTTTTAAAAACTGTGAAACGTTTTTCTGGCTCCTACGCATCAAATGTCTATCTTTTTGTCTTGAATTCCGTTTCTCACTTCTTATTTCGGAAACCCAACTTCATCTGTTTGATTTTCGACATCGAACGGGCCCATGACCAGCTGCTTCGAGACGATGAGCGCGACGCTACATCTCGAAGATGGCTCGCGATTTGAGGGGCAGCTCTTCGGCGCCACAAAATCCATATATGGAGAGATCGGTATGTGCTTATTTTGAACCTTATTTTGCTTAAACTAAAGCATGGCTTTTAAAAGTCCTTTTTTCTACAGTACACCCAGTTTTTCAGTTTTTCAAACCGGAATGGTCGGCTACGTCGAGAGCTTGACCGACCCCTCATACGCACATCAACTCCTCACCCTCACCTACCCGCTGATCGGCAATTACGGCGTCCCAGATGAGACGAAGGTCTGTTCGTTTTTGTAGCTTATACCAACCCTTGTGTTTTAGCGCGACGAATTCGGTCTACCCGAGGGCTTCGAATCTGCCAAAATTTGGCCGGCCGCATTGATTGTAGACAGGTAAATAGAGTTTTTCAAGCTCAAAAACATCTTTAGGATCTGCTCGGAGGGCGAAGAAAGCCACTGGCGCTCGAAGAGCTCGCTGTCGGATTGGCTGAAGCGCCATGGAGTCCCTGGCCTATCCGGGATTGACGTGCGCCAGTTGACGAAGAAAATTCGAGAGCAGGGGACAATGAAGGCGAAGGTAGGATTGTTTACAAAATGTTTTACGTTGTTTTTACGGGTAATTAGTCCGCCCTTACACTTGTAAGGCTAGCCCATTATTTTGGCCCCAAGATCTCTGGGCCAAAGTTTTTTTCGAAACTTTTCGCCCTGACCCGTGCCACCCAGACAGCTACTATCAAAGGTGAACACTGACTGAACGGTCAGTTGTCGTGTCCAGATAACGGGACTCGAGAGACACTGGGGGCAGCGTGAGAACGGGGGAAACCCGTTTCGGCGAAAAAGACTGGCTGTCCTGGGGTCAACACGGCGTCCGCTAGCGTAGGAGGGGGAAAGTGTGGTCCCGGATTTTGCTCGGTTGAGAATGGGGCCAGATTGGTGCCTGAAATCTGCAAAAACTAGCGGTATCTGGTGAAAAAGGTCTACAGTATCATTTTTTCATTCGTCTATAACCGTCTAATTTTCAGCTAATCATCGACGGCGATGAGCCGGACAAATTTCCTTTCGTCGACTTCAACGAAACAAACGTCGTGGCCTCAGTATCCCGAAAAGAACCGGAAATCTACGGAGATGGCCCCACGACTGTGCTGGCCGTCGATTGTGGCTTGAAATATAATCAGGTTAGTTTCCTTCGAATCTCCAGAGTCGTGCTTCTAGATTCGCTGCTTGGTGCGACGTGTCGGCAGGGTAAAGGTCGTCCCCTGGGATTGGCCCATTGAAAAAGAAGGTTGGGATCTTTTATCAAATAAATTTTTGAATTTTAGAGTTCGACGGTCTCTTCCTGTCGAACGGACCCGGCGATCCCGAGAAATGCGCCCTGCTCGTTGAGCGCCTATCAAAGATCGTGGCCCGAGGCGACAAGCCGATCTTTGGAATCTGCCTCGGCCACCAGCTCCTCGCCAGGGCTGTCGGTGCCAAGACCTACAAGCTAAAGTGGGTCTCCCTCCTTTCGAAAAAGCCTTATTTTTTAGATATGGTAATCGTGGTCACAACCAGCCTTGCACACACTACGCTACAGGCCGTTGCTACATTACATCGCAGAATCACGGATTTGCGGTAAGTTAAAGCCTCTCCTTTCACTATTTATTTGTATTTTAGGTGGACGAAAAGACCCTCCCGGCAACCTGGCGTCCACTCTTCACCAATGAGAATGACGGGACGAACGAAGGAATCGTGCACGTCGACAAGCCCTTGTTCAGCGTCCAATTCCACCCAGAACATTCGGCCGGGCCCACCGATTGCGAGTTCCTGTTCGACATTTTTGCCGAAGTCGTCGCCGCGGCAAAGAAGGGGCAATTGCTGAGCGCCGACAAGCTCATCACCGAACGCCTCACCTTCCCGTCCACCTACAAAATTACCGAGCAGAAGAAAGTGCTCGTGCTCGGGTCCGGAGGTCTGACGATCGGTCAGGCTGGCGAGTTTGACTACTCTGGCGCACAGGCCCTGAAAGCCCTTCGCGAAGAGGGAATCGCGTCCGTGCTCATCAACCCCAACGTGGCCACTGTGCAGACAATCAAGGGATTCGCGGATAAGACGAATTTCCTGCCCGTCACCAAGGAGTACGTTACGGATGTGATCAAGAAGGAACGCCCGACCGGTATCCTCTGCACGTTTGGCGGGCAGACGGCACTAAATTGTGCCATTGATTTGTACAAGGACGGCATCTTCGACCAGTACAACGTGCAGGTGCTTGGAACACAAATCCAGACAATCCAAAATACGGAAGACCGCGAGCGGTTCAATACCGAAATGCAATCAATTGGAGAACAAGTCGCGCCGAGTAAAGCCGCGACGACGCTCGAAGGAACGATCCAAGCAGCCGAAGAGCTTGGCTACCCAGTACTCGTCCGCGCCGCCTACTGTCTTGGAGGACTCGGCTCGGGCTTCGCGTCAAATCAGGCCGAACTGGTGGAGATTGCGAAAAAGGCGCTTGCCGCCTCGAACCAAGTGCTCGTCGACAAGAGTTTGAAGGGCTGGAAAGAGGTGTGTAGTTTTTGGAAGAGTTTTAACTAGTTTTTTTCACTTTGCAGTAGCGAAATTTTCCAAAAAAATAACTATTAAAATATTTGCGATGACGTTACTATAGGAAATTCGACGCACGAACGGATTAGACGCATAGGAAATTTCGCAGCACGCAGCCCTTGGTAATAATCGTTTTTCAGGTGGAATATGAAGTGGTTCGCGACGCCTACGACAACTGCATCACCGTCTGCAACATGGAAAACGTCGATCCGCTCGGGATTCATACAGGAGAATCGGTCAGTTTTTTTTTGCATATCAGAGCATAGACAATCGAAAAACCTATTTAATTTTTATCATTTTCCAGGTGGTCGTTGCCCCGTCGCAGACGCTGTCCGACAAGGAGTACAACATGCTCCGCACCTGTGCCATCAAAGTGATCCGCCATCTCGGCATCATCGGCGAGTGCAACATCCAATACGCGCTGGACCCCGACTCGGAGCAGTACTACATCATCGAAGTGAATGCTCGTCTGTCAAGATCTTCCGCTCTCGCTTCCAAGGCCACCGGCTATCCATTGGCCTACGTGGCGGCAAAGTTGGCCCTCGGACATCGCTTGCCTGTCATCAGGAATTCCGTGACTGGAAAGACAACTGCCTGTTTCGAGCCGTCCCTGGATTACTGTGTCGTGAAGATTCCGCGCTGGGATCTCAGCAAATTTGCCCGCGTCTCGTGCCAGATCGGCTCGTCGATGAAGAGTGTCGGTGAAGTGATGGGCATCGGCCGATCATTCGAAGAAGCCTTCCAAAAAGCCCTCAGAATGGTTTCGGACTCGGCCGACGGCTTCAGCCCCGACATGTTCCCCCGGAAGCCGACGGAGGAAGACATATCCTGCCCCACCGACAAACGAATGTTCGCACTCGCGCGCGGAATGTACTACGGAGATTTCGACGTTGAGAAGGCGCACGAGCTGAGCAGGATTGACCGCTGGTTCCTCTACCGCATGTTCCACATCGTGACCCTGATGCGCCGACTCACTGAGATGAGGATTGATTCGCAGACCAAGTCAACCGTCGACCACCTGGATCGCGCCCTGCTTCTTGAAGCCAAACAAGCTGGCTTCAGCGACAAGCAAATTGCCAAGCGAATCGGCAGTACGGACTGGTCGGTTCGCGCCCGACGCCAGAAGCTCGGCGTCGCGCCCTCTGTGAAGCAGATCGATACGGTGGCTGGAGAATGGCCGGCATTCACCAATTATTTGTACCTCACGTACAATGGCCACGAGGATGACCTGGCGTTCGATATGAAAAACTCGGCGATCGTGCTCGGTTCCGGCGTCTACCGCATCGGCTCATCGGTCGAATTCGATGCCTCGTGCGTGGCCTGTCTGAACGAGCTGAAATCGCTGAAGTACAGCACGATCACCATCAACTGCAATCCGGAAACTGTATCCACCGACTACGACATGTGTGACCGGCTCTACTTTGAGGAGATCAGCGTGGAGACCGTGCTGGAGGTCTACGAGCGTGAAAATCGAAGGGTGTGATCCTCGCCTTCGGCGGCCAGGCGCCGAACAACATCGCCATGTCGTTGAGCCGAGCTAATGTGCGAATCTTTGGCACCTCGCCGGACATGATCGACAACGCGGAAGATCGGTTCAAGTTCTCGCGCTTGCTCGACTCGTTGAAGATTTGCCAGCCACTATGGAAGAAATGTCAGGATATTGACGATGCTAAGCGATTCTGCGCGGCAGTCGGATACCCCTGCCTAATCAGGCCTTCGTATGTCCTGTCCGGGGCTGCGATGAATGTGGCGCACGATGAGACGGACCTTGAGCGTTTCCTGCGAAGCGCCACTATCGTCGCCAAGGAGCATCCTGTAGTCGTCTCCAAGTTTATTAACAACGCCAAGGAGATTGACATTGACGCGGTGGCGCTCGAAGGTGATCTACGAGTAATGGCTGTCAGGTATTCCTTTTTTTAGGTTCGAATACTTTTTTTAGTGAACACGTCGAAAACGCGGGAATCCATTCGGGCGACGCCACGCTCGTCACCCCGCCGGCCGATCTGAATGAGACAACTATCGAGAAGATCAAGGAAATTACCGAGAAGATCGCGCGCGGCCTGAACGTCAACGGTCCATTCAACATGCAGTTGATTGCCAAGGTAATTTTTGACGACCGTTTTCTCAATTAGTTTTTTAGGACAACGAGCTGAAGGTGATTGAATGCAATCTGCGAGCATCGCGCTCCTTCCCGTTCGTCTCGAAGACGCTGGATTTCGACTTTGTCGGCCTCGCGACAAGGGCGATGATGTCCGCCGACAACCCGCAGATCAAGGAGGGGAAGCTCATTCAAAAGGTTCACGGCGTGCTCAGAGGCAGGGGACGTGTTGGAGTGAAGGTTGGTGGATTCGATTGGGAATTTGACAATGTCGGTTTAGGTCCCGCAATTTTCGTTCTCACGGCTGGCCGGCGCCGATGTGATGCTTGGCGTGGAGATGGCATCGACTGGCGAGGTTTGTGCCTGAAAAGTTTAAACGATAATTTATTTTTTAGGTTGCGTGCTTCGGTCGCGACCGACATGAAGCCTACTTGAAGGGCTTGTTGGCCACCGGCTTTGTCCCACCCAGGAAGAACATCTTCATCTCGATGGGCGGAGTTGACGTAAGATCATGTTTTTGGCTTATTTACTCCTTTTTTCAGCATAAGCGCGAAATGATGCCCAGCATACAGACGCTCATCTCACTCGGCTTCGACTTGTACGCGTCGAAGGGCACCGCCGATTATTTGCACGGACTCGATATCCCGGTTAGTTTTTAAATGATACATTTACCTAACTGTTTTTTAGGTTCACGTGGTTGATTGGCCATTCGAAGAAGGAGCCAGCGATGACAAAACGGCAGCGGGATCCCGGTTCGAAAATACCTCACTTTTCTTCAAAATACTTTTAGGTCCGTCACCGAATTCTTCCAAAACAAAGACTTCCACCTGATGATCAATCTGCCGATCCGGCGCAGCGGCGCGTACAGGGTATCGGCCGGCCCCACGCAAGGCTATCGCACCCGTCGGATGGCCATCGACAACGGCATCCCGCTGATCACCGACATCAAATGCGCCAAGCTGTTCATCGAGGTTGATAGCGATTCTTTTTTTGTATTCTTTATTTTAGGCGCTGCGCCGGCTGGGCCCTCGACCGGCGATGAACGCGCAGTTTGATTGCGTATCTTCGCGTACCCTCCGACGTCTCCCCGGCCTCATCGATGTCCACGTGCACGTCCGAGAGCCTGGCGCGACGCACAAGGTAATTTTAGCGGTAATTCATTAATTTAATGCATTGAAAAGTTGGTTTTAAAAGGTTCTTAAACACGATTTTTTAGGAAGACTGGGAGAGTTGTACTCGTGCCGCACTCGCCGGTGGTGTGACGATGATTCTCGCGATGCCCAACACGAACCCGGCCCTCACCGACAATGCCTCTTACGAGCTCACCGACAAGGTTTGATTATTTTTGAGTAATTTTAACCTGTGTTTTTTTAGCTGGCCAGCGAGAAGGCGCTCGTCGATTACGCGCTTTACGTTGGGGCCACCGCGACGAACGCCACGGTTGCTGCGTCGCTGGCACAAAAGTAAGCTTTCGGTTGTATCCTCGGAACTTTCCCCCCTTTCTAGGGCCGCCGGACTCAAGATGTACTTGAACGACACCTTCTCGACGTTGAAGATGGACAATATGGCCCACTGGATGCAGGTGGGACTTTAGAACGAAAATATTTTTACGATTACTGGTTTTAAGTTTTAATAATTCTTTTTCAGCACCTACGCTCTTTCCCGACGACTCGACCTGTCGTCTGCCACGCCGAGGGCCAAACCTTGGCCGCCGTGCTGATGTGTGCCCAATTGACCGGCCGCGCCGTCCACATCTGTCACCTGGCCACCGCTGAAGAGATGACCCTGGTCCGCGAGGCCAAGCAAAAGGTAAGAAATTCGGTTTCGTTTCGATAAATTACCATTTTTAGGGCTGGGCTGTGACATGCGAGGTGTGCCCCCACCACCTCATCCTCACCGAGGGCTGCCTGCCCTGCGGCGTCCGCGAGGTGCGCCCCCGACTCGTGCAAGAGGCTGACGTTCAAGCCCTCTGGGACAACCTCGACTACATTGACTGCTTCGCCACCGATCATGGTACGAATTTTGGTTGTTTCGTAATATCTGGGGGGCCAACTTTTTCATTAGGAGCCGTTTTTATAATATCAAATCGGAAGTGTTTTTACTATCCCTTAGCGTGAACTTTTTTACTTTAATTTAAAATATACAAAAATGCTATTTTTTTCCATCAAAAATTATCAATTTTCGATCACAAATATCCACTAAAAACATTTTTGTGTTTCTACCTAAAATATAATTAGATTTTACCAAAAATTTTATTAAAAATTATTAAGATAGTTGAAGTAGGATTAGCGAGTTATCAGGCATTTCTGGAATTTTGTTTTTCTTCTTGAAACACACAGCTTTTTAAAAAAACTTTTTTTCAGCGCCTCACACCCGGGAGGAGAAGCACGGAGCTGAAAAAGTACCGCCCGGCTTCCCTGGAGTCGAATACATGCTCCCGCTGCTGCTCACCTTCGTTCACGAGGGCCGACTCACATTGGCACAGCTCGTCGACCGGCTTCACCACAACCCACGGCGCATCTTTGGACTGCCCGAGCAGAAGGATACCTACATCGAGGTATTTTTAGTATAGATTTCCGCAAATTCTCGCCCGTGCAGGTTGATCTCGGCGTCGAATGGACAATCCCGGAAAATGGCGGCCAATCGAAGGCCGGTTGGACACCGTATGCCGGTCGTGCTGTACGTGGAAAAGTCGTCAACGTCGTAATTCACGGAGAGGTTGGAGATATTTATTTTTCCGGAAATTCGTATTTAGGAGGCCCTCGTCGACGGGAATATCGTGGCCAAGAAGGGCAGCGGCCGGAATGTGCGGCTGTCCAGCGATTTTGGCGCCGAGGATGAAGATGTCATTAGACGTGAGCTTGAAGAGGCTGCCGCTGAAGGACGACTTCCAGCCGAGACGCTTTCTTCTGAGGTCTGCGAGTTTTGAAATTCTATTTTTTTCGCAAAAAACGAGCTTTTGCGGTACTGGACTGTTAGCGGGGGGGGGGTTTGCAGGTTGGGAAACCACTTTTCGCTTTTCCACCTATACCTAAGTAGTGCTAGAAAGTTATAAAATTTAAAATTCGAAAATCTTGACCTTGTTTTATCATTTTCATACTTTTTCGACCAAAAAATATTTTGTGTGGGTTTTTTGTATCTAAAA
Source organism: Mesorhabditis spiculigera (assembly GCA_958295435.1). NCBI lineage: Eukaryota > Metazoa > Nematoda > Chromadorea > Rhabditida > Rhabditidae > Mesorhabditis > Mesorhabditis spiculigera. The sequence goes on from CATQJA010001521.1 coordinate 30,824, forward strand.
ACTATGGTAAATGCTATGATAATGGTAAATTTCAGGACTCTCCCCTGGAGACCCCGCTCCGGCTTTCCCCGGCAAAACTCGCGTGGGCCGGACAGAACCTCATCTCCGTCGAACACCTCGACAAGCCGCTGATCAACCGCATCCTCGAGCTGGCCGAGCATTTCCGCTCCGACGTGGAGCGCTACCAATCCCCTCACACACGTCCTTCAAGGCTACGTGATGTCGTCGCTGTTCTACGAGGTGTCCACCCGGACCTCGTGCTCGTTCAGCGCGGCCATGCAGCGACTCGGCGGCACCGTGATCTCGATGGATTCGCAGACGTCTTCCGTGCAAAAGGGCGAAACCCTCGAAGATTCCGTTCAGATTATGGGCAACTACGCGGACATTGTTGTCATTCGGCACCCAGAGGTTGGTTTTTCTTATTAATTTTTAAATAACTTCCATTTTTCCAGATCGGTTCCGCCCAACGCGCCGCCGCCGTCTGCACGCAACCGGTGGTGAATGCCGGAGATGGCGCTGGCGAGCACCCAACACAAGCCCTGCTCGATGTGTTCACCATTCGGCAAGAGCTCTCCTCCATCAACGGGCTCACAATCGCGCTCGTCGGCGATCTGAAGAACGGCCGCACCGTCCACTCGCTTGCCAAGCTCCTCACGCGCTACAACGTAAGAATTATCAGATCAATCTTTCAAATTTTTATTTTTAGAAAATCACGCTCCATTACGTGTCCCCGGTGGAAGAGCTCGGAATGCCCGAATCGGTCTGCGACTACGTCCACAAGCACAGCCAGATGGGCGATCGCCCCGGGGAGACGCGGCCCGCTTTTGTCCAGGTTTGGTGCTTTTTATAACACAACTTAATGATACTTTTAGAAAAAATTCACCGATCTGGCGGAGGGCATCAAGGGAGTCGACGTCGTCTACATGACTCGAGTTCAGAAGGTTGGTTATGGTCAAGATAGGGTTTCGCATTTTGTAGAGATCTAAAGCTAATTTTACCTGGTCGATTTTTGATAAAAAAGGGTAGGGTGTTTTTAATAGTTTTCGACTACTGGAAGCTATCACAAATTTTTAATATTTCTATTTTAAATTTATTTTTTCTAAATTCTAAAAATTCTGTCTGATCTAAATTCAATCACAAAAAATCTAGAAAGTCCAAATTTGCTAAAATTAAGCTTTTTTCAATTTTTGATCAAAACGTCTATATTTTGCGAAAGTTTGGAAACTTTATATCTAGAAAGGTCATAGAATTTAATGGAATTTTTTTACCGAATATAACCCCACCATTTTAGGAACGATTCAGCGACCAGGCCGCGTACGAGCGCGTCAAGGGAGCCTTCGTTTTGACGCCAAAGCTCCTCGACGAATCGACACAGGAAAACGAGACGACGGATTACAATGTGCTCGGTGAGTTTTCGGGCATGATTTTGCTGCGTCTATTTCGGCGATCCTTTCGAGTGCCAATTACAAATCCGTGTTCCAGGCCAACAAAGCGCCAAGCCGATTGTGATGCATCCGCTGCCGCGTGTCGACGAGATTTCGCCCGAACTCGACCACGATGACCGCGCCGCCTACTTCCGGCAAGCCCGCAACGGCATGTTCGTCCGGATGGCCGTCCTGACGCTGCTGCTCGGACGCGATCAAGATCTCTAAACGAACCCCCCCCCCCCTCGATGCTTGCATATCCATTTTTATACGTTTTTATTATGCTTTTTGTGTTGATGTTTCACGTTGTTATGTTTTCACGTTGTGCCTCACCCAGTGAAGGGTATAAATTTTTTGAATGGAACTTTATGAGACCAGATTGAGACAAGTTTCACAGCGATACATCAAAAACATTGGATTTAGAAATGCACACGCTGCTCTTCGAGAAGCAGCAAGTTTGGCGAAACGATCGGGGGCTGGTTTCTTAGCGGGTGGGCAATCTTTTTCTTATGTTACCGTAGGCGTCCCTGATGAAACCTTTTACGCGCTTGTAGATCAAAAGAAAAGCTTTAGAAAATTAGTTTTTGATTTTTGATTTGCTTTTAGCCTTTTTGGACGAAACTGTTTGAAAAGTTGCCAAAAGGTCAGAAATTGCAAAATATGTTTAATATTTTTTATAACTTTCTAGCAATCGAAAACTACGAAAAACACGATAAAAATACAGTTTATATTAACAACAGGAAAGTATAGGCGGAAAATATCACAAAACTTTGGTTTGCCCCCCGCTAAAAGTCTAGTACCGTTTTCTTGCATGTTTCCCTATAGTTTCCGGCTTATCCCCCGCGTGCGGTACCCCCGTTTGAATATGATCCCTTTGGATGGTGCCGACAGCGATTGGCATGCCGAATACCGATGACCCCCATGGGAAACTCGTGCAGATATTTTGTCTCCGCCCCCACGGCAACCATTTTTATCGTTATCCGCCGATGTTCCGCCAAGATCACGACCGGAACCATGGGAATCTCCCTGCCCCGAGAATGTGCCCTCTAGCCGGGCAAATCGCCGCAATTTGTTGTCGAAAACGAATAGGAAAACAATCCCAGAAATCTGGCCGCTCCGGGCACAAACGGCTGTCCCTTCTCGGCACCCTGACTCATATACAACCACCCATCAGGAAAGGCTATTTTTATAGGTTTATTTTTATTGGCTTTTGCTAATGATGAGAAGCTCCCCATATTTCCTAAAAATTGCTAGTTTCGCTAATTTCCTGGGTTTTTAGCGTTTTTTAGTTTTTAACGAAACTTTGTAAGCTTGGGTTTAGATTCAGACTAGCTATTAGTTAAATGGGTACAGGGCTATTAGCGGGGGGGGGGGGGGGCTAATTTTTCCCAGTAATCCTTTGCGACGTGATAGCAAAATATAAACCATTGTTTGTAGCATTTTACACAATCTTTAGGTTAAAAGGCTCTTCAAAAATTATAAAAACTTTTACAATAGTTTTTTGTAACTTACCACGAATAAAAAATTATTAAAAACATTATAGCAATACGCTCTTTATTTTTAAATTAGGTATGGTTGGAAAAACAAAAGCTAAGTCCCCCCCTGCTAACAGTCCAGTACCAATAAATGTTTAGTTTTAAAACCAGCTTTGGACAATTTATAATATGAAATGGGGCGCCTTTTGATTCTGCGCAAAGGCTTTGTTTAATTCATTCAAAGTTATAGCTATGGTTATAACGTTTAGCGTTTAGCTTCAGCTATGTTTTAATTTCCTGCCGAAGTAGCTACCTGTGCGCGCAATTGACCCGCGAACACTTGCGGTGTTTACCTTGCCATTGTACTCAAGCTAATCTCGCGTATAGCGTTGCGCAACCAGATTAACACAGAAGTCACAAAAATCAACAAGGTTTGAAAAATCATTCCAGGAAATTGGCGCACTAATAGAAAATAGATACAAAATCGTGAAATCTAACGTTTAGTAGCTAATTGAGGTTATTTAAGATAGGGTTCTCCTTCCCGACACCCCCCAGTTTAGGCGCATTTTAGGAATGCTATGCATCTGCGAGAAGCTCGGGCTGCTTATAGAGGACGTAGGGCTGCGCATTGAGCTTGTAAGTTGGCTTTTCAAACTTCATCAGCTCTTCCCCCTATAGATTTGCCGATTCGAGGGACCGGACACGTTTTTCGGCGAATTTGTGGCGGCGCTCGGGATTGGGGGTGAGGGTTTTGATTTCAAAAGAAGAGTTTCTGCCAAAAATGCAATTTCGTGGGTGTTTAAAACATCGTAATGGAATCCTGAGGTCCGGAAATTATTTTTTCACTTTTGTGAATGATATTTGGTACAATTTTGGGTTGTGCCAAACACAAAAAAAGGTTTTTCTGCTCGTTGATCGATATGACCCCTGCTCATTTTTAACTTTTCTAAGGCCAAATCTTGATTCTTTTTGCGGTGAATTGGTATCTGGTATGGTTTTGGTCTGTCCCAAACGACAAAAATTGTTTTTTCGACTGTCTCAAGCCCAAAATAGTTTTTGTCAGTTTCAAAGTAGTTGTAATTCGTATTTTTCCCCTGTCCCAAACGCAAAATCATATTTTCGTATTTTCAAAAATTTCCCTAGTCGGTTTCTCGCTCCTCCCAAGCCACCCGAAGCCTCGATAAATATCCGTAGAGGCGTCATTTTTCCACTAACCCGCGGCGCGCTGTAAATTTGCCGCAGGACATTAGTGGCCCTTGGTGACGCTGGATTTGGACATAGTTTCCGGTCTTTGGGCATAAGCGACCGGGCGCTACGGGACACAACTCTGTGCGGACTGGCCCGGCGGCCCGGACCGGAATGTTGGCGGCTGCAGCTACGGAATCGAAGTCTGGGCCAGGTTGTTGTTTTTTAGGCGTTTTTCATTGGTCTAGGCTTAAACTGTAGGAAATATATGAAAGGTTTTTAGCCGTGAAACGGCGAATTTTTAAAAGACTTATTCGAAATCAGGGGAAAATTTTGGCACAAGATGAGGCTTAAAGTAAGCCCAAGCCCATGCTTAAGCCTAAACCTAAGCCTAAAAGCCCAAGCCTAAGCCTATCCGATGCCTCTGACCGAACTCAAGCCAAGCCCGAATTTAGGGCTAAGCCCAAGCCTACGCAAGCCTAAGCCTAAGCCCAAGCCTTGGTTAGCTTAAGCCTAAGCCTCAGCCCAAGCCTAGGTCTAAACCTGAAGCTAAGCCTAAGCCTAAACCTAGTTATGCCCAAGCATTTTTTTACGCTTTCCAAAACCCAATATTTCCAGAATTCTATCGCTCCCCATTCATTTTCCAAAATTCATTCTCGCTCCCTGTCCTCCGGAAATATTGGGAGCCTGTTTTTTTTCGTGCTCAGAGCCTCGGGATCCTTTTTGGAAATTGGCAGGCGGATCGGGGCGGTTGGCTAAGCTGGCTTTGCCTTGTTCAGCCCCCCCCCCCCCCACCCCTCCCCAATAATCTGGCACAGCTGATTCTTCGGGGGATTTGGGCCCGGGCCCTGGCTGGGGGGGACACCGAAATTTGCAGCTTAGCCCCGGGCCGGTGGCCAACCAAGCTTTGCGTGGTGATTCTCCGATTTCATGGCACCGGAAGACGGCAACAACGCGGAGAAGCTGAAGGTCGGTCAAGCGGAAGAGGGGCTTGTGTTTATCAGGAAGTCCATTAAGAGTAGTAGCAGCAGTTCTGCAGGAAGTAGATGATCAAAGACGATATTTGAGGAGTCGAAAGGTTTAGGTAGAAGTCTAGGTCGAAGTCTGGCCCAAGTCTAAGTCGAAGCGTAGGTAAGCAGGAGTAAGTTTACGCCTAAACCTAACCTAAGCCTGAGCTTAAGCCCAAGCCTAAGCCTAAGCCTAAGTAAGCCTAAACCGAAGCCTAATCCTAAGCCTATCCCCACGCCTGAGCCTATACATAAGCCTAAACTAAGCTTATGCCTAAGCCTAAGCTAAGCCAAGCCGAATTTTTAACAGTTTAGGTAGGAAAAATTTATTTTGTTTTCCTAGACAATAGATTAATCCATTAATCGCCAATGAATACCCATTGTGTCATATCTGTCACCTTCCCATCCCAATTATCACAACCTTGACAGCCGCAACCCAAAGTGGAGATATGCATCAGCTGGGCCGAGTGCCCGAATCGGAAGCCACACGAGGTTATCGCCTCCGGGGGACAAATTATCGCATTAGCGACGGCTCGACCGGGTCGTCGATTGTCTTGGCCCGTGTTCGCCTTGTCCTTGGATGAACACGCTGAATATGCCGGCCCTAATGCAGATTGGTTCTAGATTTGAGTCTTATTTCAGGTACGACAGTGTTGACAATGGGTTAGAGTATAATTACACTTCGGGGTTGGCGATCTTGAGTGCAGTGGAGCGTTGCGTAGTCATACTGGTAGCCTAAGGCTAAGCCCCTAAAACGAAGTTCTAAGCCTAAGCCTCCATAAGCCTAAGTCTAAGCCTAAGCACCTAAGACGAAGCCTTAAGCCTAAGCCCCCATAAGCCTAAGCCTAAGCCTCCATAAGCCTAAGCCCAATCTAAGCTCAAGCTAAGCCTAAGCCTGAGCACCAGCTAATCCTAAGCCTAAGCAAAAGCTAAGCGGAAGCCTAAGCCAAACCCCCTAAGACGAAGCCCTAAGCCTAAGGTAAGCTCAAGCCCAGGCCTACGCTTAAGCGTCCGGCCCTTAAGCCTATGTCCAAGCCTAAGCGTCCTCTGGCGTAGCGTAACGTAGACTTCCGGCTGGTCAAAGATCTACACTGGACTACCCGCCCGAATTCAGGGAATAGCCCCGAGCATGTGTGGTGGGTTCGGATGGCGCTTCGCAGGGGGGAATGGGGTTAGAAGGGGCACAAATTGAGATTGACACTGCACCCCGTGCTCCTTCTCCCTCTCCCTCCCTTCCACACGACAACCCTGCTCCACCCCCCATCAACAACTATGTACATCCTCCTGTCATTTGGGTGTCTAGAGGAACGGGGAGGAAGAGGAAGGGGATGGGGAGCTCGAGTCATTTATTTTAAAACTCGATCGGGATTGTAGCGTAATGGTAGTGGAATGGATTTTCAGGTGAAGGATCCGGGTTCGAATCCCGTGGGTAGAATTTACTTTGATTTTGTTTTTCGTGGAAAGGTCAGAAACACAAATTGAGCTTGAGAGAAAAGTCGATGGATCCTACTTCGTTTTTACATATTTTTCGTTAAAAAACGTAAAATCCGAAGTTACAAAGCTTTTTGAGGCGCTGTTGCATTATCGGGGGGGGGGCAACTAGGGGTAAACCATCCTTTTTTCTTACTTTATATGCAAAAACACTACAAATTCTTCGTAAAATAGTATTGAGTTGGATTTAATTTGACAATAACTTCGGGATTTTGGCCTGTCGGGATTTTGGCTTGTTGGGATTATGGCCTAGCGGGATGATGTCTGTCGGGATTTTGGCTTGTTGGGATTATGGCCTAGCGGGATGATGTCTGTCGGTATTCTGCCTGTCGGGATTTCGATTTTCACCTTTTTGGATTGTCGGTATTTTGGCTTGTCGGGATTTTGATTCACGGGATAGTGGTTTTCGGTATTCTAGCTTGTCTAGCTTTTAGCTGCGAGGATTCTGGCTGTCTCTTTTTTGGTGATTTTCGGGATTTTTCGGTTTGGGACTTTTTGGACTGTGAGAATTGTTTTGTTTTTCGGGATCATGGCTTGTCGGAAGTTTATACTGTCAGAATTTTGATTTTCGGGACCATGGATATCGGGATTTTGGAGTGTAGCGCGACTTTAATGAACTCCACAAGCCAAGCATCCGGGCAGCCGAAACCCCGTCCCGAATAGCGCTCCCTCCCCAAAAGACGGGGGTCCAGCGGGGATACGGTGGTCGGAGGGTTGAGGGTAGAGCGGGGCGAGCCATAAACCCCGCCCCTTTCCCCTACCCCCGTGCTCCACTCCATCCATTCCATGCTACTCCACCCCCTTTTCGGCCGCCACCCCGAAAATTCTGCTCCTCTCAACCCACCAACATCATCTACCCTGGCGAATATCCTGTGTGTCCGTGGCGGGGATTTCGGCCGCTTCGGCGGGCCGTCCTCCTCGACGTCGTCGGAGGGGAAGGACGAGGGCGCCGAGAATTTTTGGTTGCCCCTCCCGTTTCCCCTGCATCACCCATTGCAACACCATCACCACAATTTGCTCCCATCGACGGCCGCGTCGGCAGGTAGTGGCTAATATTTTTACAAGATTTTTAATTCCCCCTACTTTTTAAACCATTTTTAAACTCTTTGGGACTCTGAATCCGGGATTTTCGTGATTTTGCTTCATTCATCTTTTTCGTATCGTCACAATATTTCACTAAGCCGATGAGCATGAGCTCATTAAAATCGTTGATACTTGGACTCATGCTCCCCTCCTTATTCTTACTAGTTAGCCTTGAGCCTGAAGCGTATTCTAATAATTTTTAAGGCATTTTTATTTCTTTTGAAATCCCGTCTCCTACGTTTTTTTTACGATCATTGCTTGAATTTCGGAATTTTTACCTGAAAATAATTGAATTGCCTAACTTAAGCCGATTCTGACTTTAATACGTGCTCTACTTTTCTATGATTTTATCGGGGGAAGGGGTTTTAGTTATGGCATCTAGCGTATCCTAATGAGGATTTTTTGGGGTAATTCCTGTAAAAACGGAAGATCGTTATTTTTAGCTGCTTTTTTCTTGGTTCCAACGACTTCCTAACCTAGTTTTATAGGAAGCCGGATCCTAAGCCGAAGCCTAAGCCTAAACGAACCCAGGCCAAGCCTAACCTAAACTTACGCCTAAACCTAAACCTAAGCCTAAGCGAACCAGACGCCGAAGCCAAGCCTAAGCCCAAGCCTCTGCCTAAGCTAGGCCTACCCTAAACCCAAGCTTAGGCCTAAGCTAAGCCTAAGCCAAGCCTAAGCCAAGCCTAAGCTTATTCAACCGATTTCCTAACTTTTCTAGCCCATCCCTTTAAAACGCGAGGGCCCCATTCAAAAAAGGAAAAACCCGGGGCCCTCGAAATGCCGGGATTATTTTTCCAATCGCCTCCCCCTGGAGGGCCCACCAATCCGCGCGACTTTGGCCCTCGGGATAGCCGAAATCGGGGAGGATCAGCCTCCCTCACCCATCCTCCCTCCACCCCACAACACAAATCCCCCGCAAAGCCGACGAATTTTCGGGCAGAAACTGAGGCTCCGCGGGGTACTGTTGTTCGAGATAGAAATTTCCCAATACGAGCGGATAGAATTGTAATGAATAGAGGGGGCGTTTGGCTTAAATTTCGCATGGAAATTGAATTTTAAAGGAATAAATTTTCCGGGACCAAAAAGCAAAAAGCTTGCCGCGTTGGGAATCGAACCTTGGTACCTAGATTACTAGGCTGATGTGCTAGCCACTGCGCTATACAGGAATACGTGAAAATTTAAAAAAATTAATCTAGAAAACAGTAAACATTTCCGAAAACCAAAAAGCAAAAAGTCTGCCGCATCGGGAATCGAACGCTGGTAGCCAGATCGCTAAGCTGAGGCGCTAACCACTACACCAAGGTGATACACGTGAAAAATCGCCAAAATTCATAATTTTTGTTAATAAAAATAGGGTAAGTAGTGTATTCCAGCTCATGGGTCATAGAAAAGTGTAGAATTTTGCCAATTTCTGGAGGCAAGAATTTGGTTACAGAAAATCATGGAAAAAAAATTGGATTTTGGCTGAAAATTGGCTCGTTTTCAACGTAGTAATTAAAAGGGGAATAAGCAAATTAACGGACTAATTTAATCCAATGCTATTATCCTAAACTTTGGTTATAAAAATCGATATAAATTGATTGATTTTGGGGGTTTTGGAGCTTTCTAAATCGAAATTTTAGCGAAACGAGATTTCTCAATAATTGTTTTATTGTTTTAATACTATTTCTACAGTGGTTTGTACATATTTCGGCTTTTAGGATGACAAATAGCCAATCAACCCCAAAATTCCGGATAATCGGGTCGATTTAGCTGATTCAGACGCCGGGAGCCCTAAAGATAATCCCTGAGCCTGAGCCCTTTTCTCTTCTTTTCTGCTCCTTTTCCCCCTTTCCTGTGGGCAGCAACAATTGCCGCGGGGAGCGCGAAAAGTTTCGAATTTCGTGAATATTTATTTACTGGCGGCCAGTAGGGGAGGGGATGACATTGAATGGATCAACTCCGGCTTATCCGCCCTGTTTCGACGTTTTTGGGAGCTATTTCTTATCCGGCGGATTTTCGTGACGAAAAGTCGATTGCCGACCGCACTTTATATTAATCATCTTTTCACGTTTTCGCGAAATTTCGGGGATCTAAAAATTTTTGGAGTTTTGTAAGTCGATTCTGGCCGGCTTGTGGTTTGTAGTCTAGAGTTTTAGCCCTTGTAGAACACGCGTTAATAGCTAGAATCAAGAAAAGAAGACCAGATCGTCAGAAGATCGATAAATAATTAGCGCTTATTAAATTTGGTAATAATTACTGCATAATACCGAAATTTTAGAATACCGAAATTCATACTTTCGAAATTTCATGATGCGGAAATTTTGCATATGCAAATTGTTGTAATTGTAATTGCGAAAGTTCGGCGTTATCAAATTTACATGATTAAATTTCGACATATCGAAATTCAACATCATAAAATTTGGACATTAAGAAATGTCGGGTTTTCTCAAATTTTATATAATGAATTTTCGGAATTTTGGGATTTCCACATTACACATTTTTTTACTTATAAAATTTACATTATAGTGGTAAACATAAGAATTTGCTAATTAAATTTTTATGGACAAATTTGAGGGTTTTTCGGGGGTCTTTTTGTCGATATCCGGCCCGGTCGTACCCCCAGACATGCCGATACATACCGTAGCCGCGGGGGAGGTCGAATCGCTAATCGACTTTACAGTGCCGTGTGGCTGGCCAGGGGCTGAAAAGACAAAACGAATCGATGGGTATACCGGGTGAATCCGGTCGGGAGAACATCATCCCCATCATCCCATACGTCTCGATTCCGATCCACACCTACATACGCTACCATATTACGAATATTCCAATGTTTTCGCTGGGCGACGATTCGGTTGCCGGGCTACTCCATCAAGTTCTTGACCCCGATCCGTTGCCCCTGTTTTATTATGGTAGCGCTATGGAATTTGGTAATTCTTCGAAAATCCCGTGTAGTTAAATGGTAGTATTCTGGTCTCACAATCTGGGGACCCGGGTTCGACTCCCGGGAGGGGTGAAACTTTTTGCTTTTTAACCTACAGCTCGGACTTGCCTAGTTTAAGGTGCAGTTCAGCGGAAATTCTATTTTGAGGAGCGTAAGGTGTAAAAAATGGGATTTTTAAGTATAGCTTGAAAATTCTGATTTTTATGGCTCTATTTAAATTCCCAAAATGTTAATAGTTGTTTTACAGGTTGTTAAAGCTGTTTGAAAGGGCCTTGCAAGGCCCAAACTCGACTAAAATTATCAAAAAGCTTAATTAGGCGAAAAAAAGAAAGGGCCTTCACCGGGCCTTTAAAACGTCTGTTTGATTCCCTAATCTCCCAATTTCAGACCGGCGACCAGCGCAGACGGTGTGCACGGCTTGTCAGAATGGTAAGTTTTTGCAAAGCGCACTTTCTCGCTCTCTCCCTCTCTCTCCCCCCTCTCTCTCTCTCTCTCTCCCTCTCGCCCCAATTAGCGCCGTGCATATCGAGGCCCTTCCAATCCATGGTGGGCCGTAGTGTCCCGGACTTTGAGCGAGAGAGAGAGAGAGAGAGAGAGAGAGACAGGGGATGTTTCAGCATTTTTGAAAGGCCCCTCATGAATGCTTCACCATCTAATCTCGGCCAGCCGGGGTGTGGAGGTCTGCGGCTCGCGCCCCGCCGATTTCCACGCGTAAATTCCCCCCGGGGCTGTCGTGAATAACAGGGGGCAGTTAGGAGGAGGTTTAACTCGGTTTAAAGGGGCCAGGAAGGCAGACGCTATGGATTTTGAGGCTAAAGATTCGTGCGACACGCAACGCGCGCGTCCAATTTACATTGGTAATGTCTGACGCAGCGCTATGTCTGGATTTCCTCCGAATTTTGCCGCGATACGCAACGCGTGAGCCGACGCCTACTTGTAAATACCGTGATCCGTTATGCAATGGAATGCCGAAGCCGCGTTGCGTGTCGCGTGCGAAAAAATCCATGAAAACCATAGCCAAAAAATCAATAATTTTCCCTTGCCGGTCCCTTTAAAATAGCGTTTTAAAGGGACTAGATAAGCTATGAATTCCCTACAAAATCTGCCGCGCCGCGACACGCAACGCAACTGGGATTTGCATTACGTAATCGGTTACGATACCCTAAAGGCGGCGAAGCAGCTAGGGCGTTGCTTAGGCTAGGCTTAAGCTTAGGCTCAGGCTTAGCGTAGGCTCTGGCTTAGGATTAGGCTTGAGCTTAGCGTAGGCTTGGGTTAAGCTTAGCTGAGGCTTGAATCGGCTTAGAAAAAGGAGAATTCGGCCCGATTCCATTTTTTTTCAGAAATCACCGAGGCATTCTACATGCGCGTCTACCCGAATATGGACTACCACACCTCGTGTCTTAAGGTGAGCGCCAGGGGATACTTTTGGCCCATATTTGGGGCAGAAGACAGCTGCCGCTTCCCCCCCCCCCCCTTTGAGTGGCCCAAATTAGAGACTCGGACCGGGGGTCGGCCACCCGGTGTGACTCTACCCAATTGCGCAAGCAGAGCCTCGGCTGGTTCGCCTTTTAAGGGACTGGGTTGGAAGGGGAAGGCGCGAATCCCAACCGCCAAAATTCGAACACGAAAATACCGACACCCAAAAACTCAAGAACCGAAATCCCGACAACCTTAAATCCTGGCAGCAAAAATCTCACACGCGAAAATGCCGACAGCTAAAAACTCGAGAACAAAAATTCCGACAGCTAAAATCCCGATATCCAAAATCCCGACAGACCGAAATGTCGACAGCAAAAGTATCGACAGCGAAAATCCAGTGTCAACTTTATGTCGGCATTTTGGCCTGCGAGATTTTGGTTGTCGGCATTTTGGTGGTCGGGATTTAGCTTGTCGGCATTTTGCTATCCGGATATTGCATTTTCCGTTCACCCTATCAAAGATTTTTTTGTAATGGTAAACTCTTGAGAATCTCACAGTTTTTTGAGGACCTTAGAAACTAATCAGTCGCGTAGAGTACGCTAACGCCTATCGACACCTTTTCATAGCGTAATCCTCAAAACTCTACTCGACCTTCCAGAAAAGATAAAATTACTCGAATCCCCGCGAATCGTTGGTATTCCCCGAGGCGCACACACCCAATCCGGGCTCGACTCTCGGGTTTCGCGCAACGCTGCTCCGCTTCGTTTTGGGTTTCGCCCCCCGTGGAAATCCCCCTCGGATTCACCCCGGCAGCCGGGTTGACGGCAAATAATACAACAGCAGAAATGTCTGCCAATTTTGGGAACTACGCTTTGACGCGTACATTGGAACGTAGCGTAGTGGAAAAAAGAGAAAAGAAGCCGTTAGAGAAGAGAGACGGATAAATCGGTTATGCAGTGTTCTTGGCGTCATTAGGTGTGCAATGTAGCGGTGGGAACCGAAAATTAAGCCGTATTGACGTCACAACTTAATTGTAGGCGGAACATAGCTTGACAGGATTAGCTTGAAGTGCACATGGCACAGGTGTACGGGGTAGTCTTACGTAGCCTAGGCCACAGCTACGCACTGCTCCTCTAAACATCGAGGCAATATGCGCGGACTGCTATTGTTTTACTGAGCCAGAAGGAAAGCGAGACAGAGAGAGAGAGAGAGAGAGCGAGAGAGAGATAGAGAGGAGAGAGTGTTTTAATAAATTTTAAAAATGTAATTTTAAAGGTTCAAAAAATACCGAATAAATCTTAAACTTAATATTCAAGATTTATTCTAATTTTTCTATTCTTTTCAGTGCCTCGAATGCCACCGTTTCCTCGACGAGGCCAACACGACGTTCGTCCGCGACGGTCAGACGTACTGCAAGGACGACTATTACAGGTAGTTATTCTTTTCGTTTTCTTTCAAACTTTTTCTTTATTGCTTAAAGCTGACACTTCCGGCTCCCCTAGCAGCTCCTTTTGATCACCAGTATTTGCCAAGCGGGGGCCTAAATGTGCGCGCGAGCGCGCGTGTCCCCTCTGGTACCGTAACCTGATAGCCACGGGGGCATAGAGAGGGCACGCTTTAGGGGGGCGAGAGCTGAGCACTAAGGATTTTCGCGTTTAGCGGCTAAACGGATTTAGAAGCGGGATTTAGGGCTTTAAAAAATGGGCAGATTTTTGACGATTTTGAGTTTTGCAAGATATGTACTATAAGGTTTATTCCATACCAACATGTGACTCCCGACAGCCAAAATACCGAAAGCTAAAATGCCGACAGCCGGAATCCCGATAGCCAAAATACCGACAGGCCAGAATCCCGAGATGCGAAAATCCCGAAAGCTAAAATACCGACAGCCAAAATTCCGGCAGCGAAAACGCCGGCAGACCAAAATGTCGACATATCCTAGCGGCTAATTAGAATGCAACTTCCTTCGTCGTGGTGCCGATTTAACTGTCGGGATTTGGATGTCAGGATTTCGGTTTGTCGGTATTTTGGTCTTATCGGGTTTTCGCTGTCCGGATTTCGGCTATCGAGATTTTCGATATCGGGATTTTTATCTGGATTTTGTCGGTATATGCCTGTCGGGATTTTTGCGTTTTCCCGTTTTGAAATGATTATTTATGAATTTGTGTGTATTTGTATCTGTGTCTGTTTGTCTATCCGTCGTTTAGAGGCGTGAATGTTTGGTGATCAGGGGGGCCCGTGTCCCCGCGTGCTAAGCAGCCACCTCCCCCCCTCTATTGAGCATCGAGTCGGACTGTCTCGGGGAACGTGTGCGTCTACCCCGGGGGGCAAACTTTAGCCCTACCCAGCGAATGACAATGGCCGAATAGAGATCCGCACACACCCTACCTGGTTACACGAGATCAGCGCGTACAGGGTAGTTAGGCCCTATAGGTTTAGGGGTTGCAGAAAAATAGGTTTAATAGAGAAAATGCATTTCTGGAGCTTTGGCATTATCGGGGGGGGGGGCTAATTTTTTCTTTAAACAGAGAAATTTCTAGTGGCTTAATAGTAAGCATTTTGATCCGGTTTCTAGTACAACTTAACTACATTTAAAGTAAAAAAACTATCAAAAACTTTCACACATTGTTCAAAATCGGTATTTTAGGATGAAAAATCGATATTTTTATTTTTGTATTTTCATAAAATATCCTAGAAACCCCCGATAATGTAAAGCACCATCAAGACGTACGCGCTGCGGGTCGCCGCGCGGAAACCATCGAAAATCATAACCTTTGAAATTCTGCTCCTGTGACGCGCGCACAAAAATCGCTCGTCGATAGGAGCCACGCGTCGCTCAAAAATTTCAAGCTATTTTTGCACTTTTAACTAAATAATACTATTTAAAAATGTTTTAACTATTTAAAAATAAGCAATTTTTGGTTATCAACCGTAAACCCCCAAAAATCAAAAGTCTCCTCCGCGCCAGATCGGCACCTGGGTGTTCTCCTGGGGCTCATAATGTGGCGGGGACCCGCTGCGGGACCATGTCCAGGTACAAATAGACAAATATTTGTGTCCAGTCGACTTAGCCCCCCTGGTTGCCCCCCGGGGCACCCGGATATCGCGAGCTGGAGGGATCTCTAGGTTTTCCAGAATTTCTCGGGGGTGTAAATTGGCGCCGAACGGAACTTTTGATCTATTTAAATCAATAAAAATAGCTTGGAATAAGCTTTTATACGCTTTTAAAGGGGCGGGGAAGGCATTTTATACCTTTTAATTGTTTTTTTATATAATTGAGGCATAAAACCATACTTGCTACCCTTAAAAATATCCCCCTCGAGCCTGTCCTTTCGACGAGCGCACTTTCCAGCACTGAACTTTCCCCGAATCCCGGCCCCATCCCTGATTCATCATCCATTAGCCCCCAAGATGTCTATCTCGCAGAATATTCATCCAAAAAGCCTTGATACACGAGGAACCATTACACTATTCCACGCGGAAAAGATGGGGGCTACGTTTGGGTACGATAATCTTACGATATCTTAGCAGGAGAGGGAGAGAGAGAAGAGAGAGAGAGAGAGAGAGAGAGAGAGAGAGCGAAAGAGAGAGAGAAAGACAACGAAAAAAAAGATAATATTTGTAAAAATCGGAAAAGCTACCGCCACCGGAAGCCGGGCCCCTAATCGCGTTTCCTGTGTTTTTCTGCCGGGTGACGGGCATCCCCCCACCTTCGCGCCGGCTAGGCGGTGATTATAGGATTTTCGTGGGGTGGCGGAAAGTGGGAATAGGAAAGAAAAGGAATACATGTGAAAATTGGCCATTTTTACCCGGAAGTCCTTCACGAGCGATTACGCAATGTAATATGGCGTGTAAAAAAAGGAATTAAATCCGCTAAATTGAAGGAAAATATCTCCAAAAAACTAGCCGCAACGCAGACGTTACGCTGCGAAATTTTCTAAAAGCGTTATTTCGTGTCGTTTCTAAAGCCACGCTTACAGAAAGGTAGCAAGACGCAACGCTTTCAACCCCTTTTTCTTATTCCCCGCAATTTCCGGCATCCCACCAAACAATGGGCGGCCAGAGGAGCCTACCGTACCCCCGTTCCCCTTCACCGCCACCTTTCGAGGCCGTACCCCCGGAAAATTGCGCCATTATTTGGCTTTTCATGGCGCCGCACACGCCCCATTTTTGGGGGGAGGTGGATGGCTGGCTTGAGCCGGCGGTACCTCAAGAAATACTAGCCGAAAGTAGAGTTGGGAGGGGAGCTAGCAGGGATCCTTTGGGAATTTTTGATTCCTTTTAGATCCCGTCGCCATTCGAAATTGGCTCTTGTGCATTATCGGGGGGGAGGGTGCATAGTATAGTATCCAATTTTCTAAAAGAACTAGAGAAAGTGTTTCTGAACTGTTTTTTACTATTGCGAGGCGCAAAAATGTACAAATTTTACCTTTAAAAAAGCCGAAAATGTCGAGTTTCCGACCAAATTTTTGAATTTTATAAGTTTTTTGAAGCTTAGCAAACCTTTACTAAAATGAAAAACTAAAAAAAAGTACCAAGCATTTCTACGCTCATTGAAAAAATGCGGTTTACCCCTGATACCCGTCCCCCCGATAATGCCAAAGCACCCCAGAAAACCTGATATTGCCACCTGGTCACTGCGGGGTCAAGGGCGGTAGTCTGAAAGGTACACATAGGCCAATAAGGACTACGAAACAATACGGTGTCCAAAGTCAAGCACGTACTCTATAGAAAACAGGGTCGGGATGCGGCAGGTATAGATTTATATCTTAAAAATAGAGGAATAAAATTTACAAAAAAAAATTAGAAATCAAAGGATCAAAACTCTTTTTTAACTTTAAAATCCCCGTATTTCCAGGCTATTCGGCGTGAAATGCGGCCGATGCGGGCGTACGTGCGTGAAGAACGAGATGGTGATGAAGGCTAGGTTGGTGTTGATCTTTTACGCCATTTAAAACTATATAAAATTACGAATTTTGCGCACTTACGTACGGCCCTAAATTTTACGTAATTCCATAACCTTCCCAATTCCAGGAACCTCTGCTTCCACCCCGAATGCTTCTGCTGCTTCTCGTGCGAGCGCCGCCTGCGCCAAGGCGACCAGTACACGGTACGCCACGATGGCGTGTACTGTGCACCGGAGTGCGGCGGAACTGCCTTGACTCCCCTCGTCCCGCCTGTTCAACAACAACAGCAACAGCAGCAACAGCCTCCCGCCCCGCAGCAGCAGCATACCCCCCTCAGCGCACTCAACAATCAGGAGAATCGGGTATGGAAATCGAGATAGTTCTTATCGAAATCTAGTCATTCCAGACGTCATCCCCATCAGGGCTCGACGACGATAGCTGGGAGACGTCGACGCTAGCTTCTGGAGATGGCTGTGCTCCATCACCACCACTTTCCCTTCGATCCCCACGCTCTGACGAGGGCCTCGGCGGGCCGTCTTCTGGAGGGAAAAAGACGAAAAAGGACAAACAGGTATGGATTAACGCTTCTATTTTATTTTTGGCTCGGTTCTGGTTCGTTATCGGGGGTGGGGGTTTGGGTTAATTTAAAATGTCGAAAGGCATAATGTCGGTATTTCATTAGGTCCAAAACCGAAATTTTATGAGGTCTAAGTGAAAATGTCGAAAGTCATAATATTATTATAATTATTATAATATTGCTTTTTCAGAAGGTCGAAATACCATAATATCGAAACTTGATCATGCCTAAATTCAGAATTTCGACATTTCAATAGAATTTTCCACATTCAGAATTTGCGAATTTCGTCAAAATGAATTTACGACCAAAATGTTTTTCGACAAAATTAAAATAAACCGAATTCAGGGTCCTAAACTTCACCCTACAAATTTAGACAACCCGCGTCCGGACCGTCCTCAACGAGCAACAACTCGGCATCCTGAAAAAGTGCTACCACATAAACCCGCGACCGGATGCGCTGATCAAGGTGGGTATCCAGTTCAGCGGCCCCACACGGCACCGCACTTGCCCCCAAATGGCCAGGCTGCAAATCTACGCTTTATAGGAGCAGCTGGTCGAGCTGACGGGCCTGAACGCGCGCGTCATCCGCGTATGGTTTCAGAACAAGCGCTGCAAGGACAAGAAACGGCAGATACAGATGAGAGACATGCAGGCCAACGCGGAGAAGGTGGGCGAACGGGTTTTGTGTTTTGTTTTAGGTTAAATTCTCGGTTTTTCATACAGGGTGTCCCAAAAAAAATCCCCCCCCCTAGCCGGCCGCAGACGGGTCCGATTTTTGCGATTTAGGTATCTATCGAAAGCTCTCGGAAAGGCGAGTCCAGCACGTCTCTTCGATTTTCATAATTTGGAAATTTTTCCATCAGTTACTAATGTTTTTGCAAAATGGGCGGATTTTCTGATGTTGTTCTGACCAGGGGATTTTTTACAAAAATCGGAATTTAAGAATTTCTACGCGTTTCCTGACAACCCAACGACAGCTTTTTGAAAGCCGTTTGCCAAAACACAGCTGTGACAGCGCTTAAACCGGTTAAATTGCGTTTTGAACAAAAAAGTCTGTCCTTTTGGACTGAAAAATGCCGAAAATCGAGCAAAAAATTCCGACATTTCGCAAATCCGCAAGACGTGCTGGACTCGCCTTTTCGAGAGATTTCGATAGATACCTAAATCGTAAAAATCGGACCCGTCTGCGGCCGGCTAGGGGGGGGGGATTTTTTTTGGGACACCCTGTAGTATACGCTGCATTTTCTCTTTTCAAAGCGCTACACTGTAGTCCTATCCCCGGGGCATTTTCATGGCGGAATCGACGGCTTAGAAAATTTTCAAGGCTATTTTTACAGCCATAAATCTGTAAAGTTAATGAAAAAAGGCGAACAAACAGCCGCTAAATCTTGGATTTTTATAGTTTTTGCGAGGCTACGCTATAGTCCCATCCCCGCATCATTTTCATGGCGTAATTGTCGGTTCTAAGACTTTTCCGGTATACCGGTAATTTCGGATCCGTTTTTTGCTAGTTTTTCCCAAATTCAATTGACTAAAGGTATTTAAAAAGGCGAAAACTTGATAGAAAATAAATTTTGGGTTTTACTAGTTTTCTCTGGCTACCCTGTAGTCCTATCCACGGCGGTTTTCATGGCGTAATTGTCGGCGCAGCGCGGGCTCACGTCTTGACCGCGCGCCGTGTGTGCACAAGCAGAGTATCGATGTCAGAGCGGGTGGATGGCCGGATTACTCGCGAAATCCCCGCCACCCTCACCTCTTACCCAACACTATACCGGCCGGATGACATTCGAGAAGGCAAACCTGCGCATGCTGGTGGCCATTTTTGAATCATCCCCCCTCTTCTTAAATCCCGCGGCAGAAGTTGAATGGCCAAAAATAGGGGGCCCTGTGATATTTATGGAGCGACAGCCTGGGGCCAAAGTAGGGCCCTGGGCTGAAAAATGGCGCAGACTTTTAGGTACCGTTTAGGCACCGAGACCCACTATTTCGGGCTTTTGAGAGGGATTTTCGGGGGGTTTTAGAGCTTTTCAAAATATGTTCCATGGGAGAAGGTGTTTATAGACGGCCGTTGATTATTCATAACTATCAAAATGTTACAAAAAATGAAAAACACAAAAATGCGTTTTTGAGCAAAATTTCGCCTTTTTAGGCAGAATTTAATGTTTTCTAAATACAGGGTGTATCAAAAAAAAGTGCCCAAGTTTGTCCCCGAATATCTCGAGAAGGAAACATATTTCACCGTGCGTTACCATGCCAAAATGCTTAAATATGTCAGGAATAGGGAAATAACTCAACTTGATTTTTTCGATTTTTGAGTACGCGACTGTACTATTGACGCTGGTTACGACCGAAAATTGTGCGTTCTTGAAGGGGTGGTGGAAAAATTCTGATTTTTGGTCGAAATATAGTTGAAATTAGTAGAACGGTAATAGCAAAGTTTTAGAATTTTTGAAGGTCTTGTTATTTTTTTTAAAAGCAAAACAAGTTTCAGCATTTTACACCTTTTTACTTCTTAATTCGCAACTCGCTTCAAATCCGCTGCCCATGGCTGATCTTTTGCAGATGGTATCTCCGAATCCTAATCTTTAGTACAATACCAAATTTTACTTGATTCTATGGTATTTTAATATTGCTTGCTAAAACGTGCCCCAGAGGGATACTGTAGTTTTTGTTTTTCGCGTTTTTCTCTTGACTCAAAGCTGCGATCTCGCTGAAAATTTTATCAATGGTAAACAATAGTAAGGGTCACCTATGGGCTAAATATCGCGAAGTTCTAGCCACACACTTTCCAAAAATATGCAAAAAACTTATTTTTGAATTTGGCCACGGAAATTTCTCGATACTTGAATGGATCGGTCCGAAAACTACTATTATTTCTTTTCCGCAAAGATTGAAACGATTCTATGGTGGAAAAACCACGAAAACCGCAATTTTCTGTTTCCTACAGTAACCCGTCTGGAGCGCATTTTAGCATGCCAAGACAAAATTCCATAAAGTGCCCATTTTTCGATTCTAGACTGTTCTCCGGGTGATTATCAGAACGCAGGCAAAAAATTACTTATTTTCTGTGGTAAATGACAAAGTTATGAGGGAAAGAGGAAAACCCTCCTCGGGCCCCGATTTTGGGTCTGAGGCCCCGGGTCGAATATCCAATTTTTGAAAATGAAAAAAAGCACCGAGGTTTAGTGGATACAAATAAAGGCTGTATCAAACCATGCATGACAGTAAAATTCTGGAATGATCTGGTAGAAGTTTATGGCTCATTTTGGTTTAAAACCAAAAATGACGTTTTTTCGAAAGCTGACTTTGAGGAGCTCTTCTAAATTCGATTGCGATCGAAAGCTTTTTTATTTGCATGGGTTCTAGTTAACTATCCAAGCTTGGTTTATGCTAGAAGTGTCGCGGCTACCAGAGCCTCGAGAATTTTTTTTACGTGGCCACAAACTCCGGCATATTTGGGCTCCTCATGAATTTCTTTTGACAAATTGGATGGCCCGATCAATTTGTGAATGTAATGCAAGAATGCGCCAATTAAATAGTATCAAACAAAATTATAACGAGAATTTTAACGTCGCAATTAAATTTTATAGGAAGGTAGCAAGATCTGCAAAACAGCACGAACCAAACGTTTTAGAGGTCTTAAAAGGCGCCCTTCCAAGGGGGTACGGTAGCTCGAAGTTTTATCAATGATAGATAAACCCCAGCCCTGCATAATTAAAGAAAGAAAATAGTTGGGTTCCATCTGGAACTTTAGAAATATTTTTCCAAAGTGCGGTTTCGTCGCCCAAAAAAAATCCATGAACAGGGGGTCATCGAAAAACTTGAAAAATCATCGATCTCAAAAAATTCTTTAATAATTTTATGCGATTGTGTTGGGGTCGTAGGTATTCTACAAACACTTATTTTGACATTTCCACCATCAGTTTTTTTAATATTCGAAATTTACGAAATTTCTCTATATAAAATTTCAGCCCTTAATAACTTTTCGACCAGACCCTCAAAAAATTCTTAAATTTTGTAGGTGCATATCTGCTGCTTACATTAACTTACATAGTAAAAATGAGAGGCTAGTCACCATACAAAACTGAGAAAAATGCAATTGAAGTTTCCCCGAACGCACAGTTTTCGGGTGTCATTAGTATGGGTACGTCGCCGAAAATCGAAAAAATCAAGTTGAGTTATTTCCCTATTCCTGACATATTTAAGCATTTTGGCATGGTAACGCACGGTGAAATATGTTTCCTTCTCGAGATATTCGGGGACAAACTTGGGCACTTTTTTTTGATACACCCTGTACAGGGTGTGCAAAAAAAATAGGCCACAGTTTGGGTCGAAATAACTCGCGAACGGTAGAGAATCGAAGGTGCGTTACCATGCCAGAATGCTTAAATATGCTGGGCATGAAGATTTAACACAACTTGATTTTTTCGATTTTTGGCTACGTACCCATACAAATGACACCCGAAAACTGTGCGTTCGGGGAAATTTCATTTGTATTTTTCTCGGTTTCCTGTGGTGGTTGGCATATAATTTTTATTAAGTAAGTTAATATGGGCAGCAGATATGTACCTACAAAATTTAAGAATTTTTTGAGGGTCTGGTTGAAAAGTTAGAGAGGAATGAAATTTTGTATGGAGAAATTTCGTAAATTTTTAATATTGAAAAAACCTATGGCGAAAACCTCAAAATCAGTTGTTGTGGAATACCTACGGGCTTGACACAATCGCATAAACAGATTAAAGAATTTTTTGAGGTCGATGAATTTTCGAGTTTTTCAACGACCCCCTGGTCATGGATTTTTCGAGGTCTCGAAACCGGACTTTGGAAAAATATTTCTAAATTGCCAAAGCGGACTCAGTTGTTTTCTTTGCTTAGCTATGTAGTTCTGGGGTTTATCTATTATCTACAAAATTTCGAGCCACCGGACTCCTTTGGTAGGGCGTCTTTTAGGGCCTCCAAAACGGTTCGTTCGTGCTTTTTTCCGAATATTGTCACCATTTTATAAAATTTAGTCGCGCTGTGAAAATTATCGTTTTATTTTTACCTGATATAATTTTAATAGCGCATCCTAAAGCCTTATTCATGAATTTTTTTATTCAATCGTTGGCGCCAAGAAAATCCATCAAAACCCGAAATAAACCGAATTCGAGGTTGAGTAAAAAAATTTTGGAAGGTGGAGTCGTAGGGATATTTTGAGCAATAATTCAGTGCTATCAGTTGAATAAAACTATGCAAAGATTAAAGCAATTTCGCGTCGCAAAAATTTTAAGAAGATTTCTAAACTTCGATTTTGGAATAGGGTGATCTTCGATTTTGAGCTGAAAGTCGCCATGATCATGAGTCAGATTGCCCCCAGATTTTACGGACGTAGATAATAACATCAAAGCTATAATCGTATCCATAAGACCCAGCTGGTTTTTTTACTTTTAAAAATTCGAAAATTGACCCCGGCTACTCGGACCAAAAATCGGCTCTCTGGCCTTGTTTTGCACTTGGCCTCGTAACTTTGTTATTTACCACCCAAAATCAGTAATTTTTAACAGGTTATCTTACAATCAACTCTAGAAGGCCCTCGAATAGGAAAATCGTCACTTTATGGAATGTTGTGATGGCATGCTAAAACGCGCTCCACTGGGGTTACTGTAGAAAAACGAAATTTGCGATTTTCGTGGGGTTTTTGCCATGGAATCGCTTCAATCTTTTTGTAAAACTAATAATAGCAGTTTATGGACCAACTGACCAAAAAATTTACAAGATTTTGTGGCAGAATTAAAAAATCGGTTTTTGGTCTTTTTCATGAAAGTTTGTGGATAGTACGCTCTCGTATTTGGCAGTAAGGTGCCCCTACTTATTGCGTAACAACCCAGAAAATTTCAGCTGGATCGAAGCTAGGGGCCCCGAGAAAAGCGGGAAAAACGAAACCTACAGTACCCCACTGGGGCACGTTTTAGCAAGCAATACAAAAATACCATAGATTGTGGTGGAATTTGGTGTGGAATCCGAGATTCGTATTTGCATAGGTCATTGACAAAATATCAGCCATAGGCAGCGTGTTATAAGCGAGTTATGACTGAAAGAACAAAAATAACGAAAATTCGCGAAAATTGTTTTGCTTTTAAAAAATGAAATTGACCTCGATAAATTCTAAGATGTTACCATTACATTTTTACAAATTCATACAATTTTTGGGCCAAAAATCCGAATTTTCCCACCTCCCGTTCAAGAACGCACAATTTTCGGTCGTAACCAGCGTCAATAGTACAGTTTCGTACTCAAAAATCGAAAAAATCAAGTTGTGTTAAATCTTCATGCCCAGCATATTTAAGCATTCTGGCATGGTAACGCACCTTCGATTCTCTACCGTTCGCGAGTTATTTCGACCCAAACTGTGGCCTATTTTTTTTGCACACCCTGTAGTTTTTTCTTACTTTTAAGAGAACTAAATTTTACTAAAAACTATAAATATTTGATTTGACGTTCTCCATCTTGCTCGGGTTGGGTCCAAAGTAGGGCCTAGGGATGAAAAATGGCCCAGACTTTTAGGTACCGTTTAGGCGCCCATCCCCACACCAATTCAGACTTTTTGCCAGTTCAGCCCGGAGCGAGGGGGTTGAGAAATTTCAGGCCAGAGCAGCGTTCGAGGCGGTAAAAGGGACATCTGCCCTGAAAAGGAACAGCGGGTCTCACTTTCGCGTGTCCCTCTTCGGCTGGGGCCACCTGTTCGCCGTGGTTTATTCGGCTATTTCGACCGGGGGGTCGTGCTTCGCCGGCTCTCGACCCAATTCGCCGGATTGACTTTTTAGCGGCCCCCCGGGAGGAACGGCGGCGAAGTGCCAATCGAGGGACCGGCAATTTGACTACGAAATTCGCTTCAGAAAAAGCTTGTTCGGTTCTTTCGCATTATCGGGGGTTGTAGAACTCTAGAAATACCTGGTAACTTAATCGGAAGCGTTTTGATTGTCTTTTTAGTAAAATAAAATTCTATTTCAACTAGAAAAACTATCTAAAACCTTCAAAAGCCGAAATTTTTATCAAAAACCCTTCTTTTTCGTCGAAAAAAAATCGCTATTTTTATTTTTTTAATCAAAATTTGTAAAGTTTCTACGATTAGAAATAGTTAAAAAGGTATAGCTTTTCGAAAATTTAAGAATTTCTCCAATTTTTCTAAAAACCAGCTGGCACCATCCCACCAATCACTGGCAGTCATTTTGGGGCTGGTTGCGTGTGGGGCTTGTGTATAGGTGCAGCTCGTAGTAGAAGGGCCCTCGACAGTCACACTCACTCCAGGGGCACACAAGGGCCCACCCGGGGGCATATGGCATGGATGGGGGGCAGTAAAGGCCCTCAACAATCCCTCCACCCACCCAGCTGACCCTATCACTGCATCAACCATTCACAATATCGGGGGGCTGAAGAATTGGCATTAAAGGGACTGGCAAGGAAGTTGGCTATGGATTATCCATGAAAGCTACAGCGACACGCAACGCATCTGCTGATTTCGGTACTGTACTGTTAGCGGGGTGGGAGAGCGTAATCTAATTTTGGTTTTGCTGCTAATACCGTGCCTGTGGATAATATTTACTGCATTTTTTACAGTTTTTAATAGTTTTCGATAGCTAGAAAATGTTAAAATATTTATTTTTTTGACTTTTTGGGCATTTTCAATCGATTTTTGATCAAAAGGTCAAACATTTTCAAGAGGGTTTTTAATTTTCAATCACTTTCAATCTAAAAACCATGTAAAATGAGATAAAAATGGTTTAAATTGGAGAAAAATTACCCCCCGCTAATAGTCCAGTACCGATTTACCGTTTCTTTAAAGTTCAAACTACGATTCGACCGCACCGCGATACGCAACGCGAGCGGCGCTTGATCCTCGTGAAAGGCGGCTAATCCGTTACGCAATGGAATGCCCAGCAGGCGCGTTGCGTGTCGCGGGTTTAGTTTTTTGGAAAATTTAGAGTAAATAGGTCTTAGTAACTTGACCTAGACTTTATAAAGGGTTAGCCAAGGCATTGCAGAGATTATGAAGGAAACAAACAACACTAGATTAACCCCCGAGCCGTTACGAAACACCCCCGCGGAATCTACCGTAGTCCCACCCATCCCCCTGGGGGATCGATGCAGTTTCTGTTTGCCTAGAAATTGAATCCCGCGGGTCCTTCCGAAGGAGGGCAGGGTGGTGGCGCATCTCTCATCGAGGGGGAGGGGACACTCCCACGGATCTGCATGGATAACGGGACGGATTACACGCACCCGAACATGTGCAAATACACTCCCCAAAATTTGGTGATTTTGCGTGAAAGCTGTGAAATTTTTAGCCTAAAAAGGGGAAGCAATTAGAGGCCTGAAAAATCCGTAATTATGTAGGTTTTACGACAGGTGCAGATCGCCAGACGCCCGCTTTCCGAGATGCTACTCCAAACCCCCGGGTGTCGATAGAATCGACGCGTAGTGTCCTTGCAAAAATGGCCCATCATTGGCGGAAAACTTAGAATTACCAGGATTGGGACACTAAGAGTTTAATTTCGGGCAAAAACCAAGCTAATCGACGAAATTGGCTAATATCGGGAAAACGGAGCTTTCCGAGATGCTTCTCAACTCCAGGGTGTCGATAGCATCGGCGCGTAGTGCCATCATCATCATCATCATCAGAATTCACAATTTTTGTATTACTGTAACTAGAACCTGGGGAAAGTTGCAAATCACCCCAGTTGCCGTTGATTTCCGGGGCGCTACTCCCAACCGCAGGGTGTTGATAGAATCGGCGCGTAGTGTCCATCCAGCCGGCGGGCGGCAAGGCCACAGACCGTACCTTCCCCAAACAGATAATCGCATTGTTTTGCGGGGGTCTCTTCGGCACGAGCCAACCTACCCCCATCCATCCCATTAAGCCAATGACCGGGGTGTCGGTGCCCAGAAAAGGCTACTGATTCTAATGTGCCCCCGGGCCATGTCCCCCTACCCAAACCCCCCAATTCTGGCTGCCCCTCCCACCTAATTTGATGAGTGCGCCAAGAGACTCGCCCGGGGGACCCTCGAAGGCAATACCGGGGGTCCGCCGGGATTTCGTTTTATTTGGGGGTGAACAACCCGGAAACGAAATCCAGCCGTAAGACCGGTAGCCAAAATGCCGACAACTGGATGCTGACGCCGAAATACCGACAGTTAAAATGTCGACAGGCCAAAATCCGGACAGCGAAAAGCCCGACAACCAGATCCCGACGGCAGAAATACCGATTAAAATGCCGACATCTTGGCTCAATTTTGGCTGTCGGCATTTCGGCCTGTCGATATATTTGCTGTCGCCACTTCGGTGTTATGCCAAAACCGACCGACAGATGCTCTAAATAGGCCAAAATCCCGACAGCCAAACGCCGACACCCGAAATCTCGACATTTCTTGGCGCTACTTGAATTGCACAGCTATTTCTCGTGTCGGGTTTTTGGGCGGCCGAATGGTGTCGCCATTCTGGCTGTCGGCATTTTGCTTGTCGGGATTTTGGCTGGCGGCATTTTCGGATAGCTAAAAAAATTCTAAAAACTTTTTAAAAATTGTAGAATTTCAAAATTTTGATCATTTTTCGGCGCTAGTTTTCTCGTTTGAGGTTTAGGTTTCAAGTCTAATCCCTTCGCTAGTAATCTTTCTACACCAAAAATTATTCAAATGTCCCATTAATTCAGGAAAAAAACTCGGTTTAGTCCTCGCTAGCCAAAACCAAGCCAAAAATTGAACGGATCCGGTTTTCCATCTTACCGTAGTCATAGTCCACTCAGCTACGCGGGCTACCATATCCTGGCGTCACCTCAAAAACAGGTTTCACGCCCCTGATTCGCGTTATCGCATCAGAATGCGCTGCGCGCGCCGCACCGTATGGCGATTGTGTATACGGTCTCTTTTCCCCCTCCATGTCGCGGCCATCTGTCTCTAATTTCTAATGTTTCCGGTCGGCGCGCGGCTCCCCTACAGTTCCTCCCTCCCCTCCACCGCCCATCCTCCCAATAATTACCCCCCTTTTTCGCCTCCCATCCCAAGACGACCTCCCCTGGCGCGGTCGTCACAACATTTGGGCAAGGGATGGGCGCGTGTACGCACATTATCCATTATTAGGACACCGCCACATACGCGCCGGGGGAATGGGGCGAAATATGGGTGTAATAAAAAAAAATATGGGGGTTTCATAGGGCATTTTCATGCTTGGAATAGGGCCAACGTGTTAAATCCGGGGAAAACTTGTGCCCATTACCCAGATCGAAATCGGTACTGGACTGTTAGCGGGGGAACCAAACTTTTCCCAGTGATTCTCTACGGCCCTATAACAAAATATAGCCCATTTTTACATCATTTTGCAATGGTTTTAGATATAAAAATCGCTCAAAGATTAAAAAATTTCCAAAAATGTCGGGTCTTGGTAAAAAATCGTTGAAAAATAACCAAGGAATGTCAACGCTTTCGAATTTTCAAAAATTTAAATATTTGTACAATTTTCGAGCTAGAAAAGACGAAGAAAAATGTATGAAAATGGCGAAAAAGGTTAAATTCTAAATTCTCACAAGTTGCTATATACCATGGTATATATGAGAAGATATAAACAGGCCTTCTACCTTTCACACTCCCCCGCTAACAGTCCGTACTCCCAAATGTACAGGAAGGTTTGAGCTTATAAAATTAAACCCAAAAAATGGCTAAAATAACTACCTTAAAGCTAGGTGAAAACTGGAGAAAGCTAGGACGCTTAGTAACCAATAAAAGGACGGCGAAGGCGAGCCTATAAATTACAATATTCAATTAATAAAACCACTAATTTACACAATTTCTATAGGAAGCCGCACTACAAGGCATCCGCCTCCACGGCGTCGGCCCGTTGATCGCCATGTCGCCGCAAAGCCACATGCCCGACGGCGGTCCGCTTCCGCTCGACATTCGCCACTTTGCCCAATGGCCGTCAGCGCACGACGGGCCCCCTCCATTTGTGCAGCAGCCATATCCGGTGGTAGGTTGCTAATCAGAATCTAGAAACGACATTCGAAGCCTAAAAAACCTTAAAATACCGTTTTGCGCTCTTTTCCAGTAACGGGGGGGAGGCGAAATTTTTTGCATAAGTCTATGAATGGCTAGCAACTTTGTAGAAAGCATTTTAATAGTGTTAAAATTAAAAATGAACGTTAAAATCAAACTAAATTTAACTAAATAACTATCCCAAACTTTAAAAAGTGGCAATTTTGGTCAAAAATGGGCAGTTTTGGTCAAAAAGTCAATGATATGTATTTTTTAATAAAAATTTGTAATTTTTTACGCTTAGAAATAGTAAAAAACATTTAGAAACACTTCTGCTGTTTTTATTTGAAAAATTGGACACTTAGAAAAACCTTCCCCCCCCCCCCGATAACGAGAAAGAACTCGTAAAGAACCGAGTCGACCTCAACCCCCGGAACCAATCCCACCAATTGACGACTGGGGGGCCGTAAAGAGTAGTCAAGTGGCCCGCCCGGGCTATATGGTGTCAAACCGGAGGCACCAGCTGCCCAAACACTTCCATACAGGTGTCGGCGTGCCTCGGCGGGCTCGAGATTGCTTCCGACTGACACCTGAATACCCAGTTAAAATTTGGCCGGCTTTTGGCAGGGGAAATGAATAAATTTCTATAAAATTACTATCATAAAAACTATAGTTATATAAACAAAAATCGTTCAAATTAAGAAAAAATATTTATATTGCTTAAGAATCCATTTTTTTATAATATAAATAGATTAAGTGTTGCTATCCTGTTTTTTTTACTATTTCTAAACGTAACAAATTACATATTTTGCTTAAAAAATACAAAACATCAGATTTTCGCCCCAAAAATGGCCGATTTTCCGCCCAATTGTCATTCTTAAAGTTTTTCGAGAATTTTTACTTGAAATATGTATATCCTAATTTGCAAAGAAACGCTATTAAAAGCTTGTTTTTACATTACTAGACGTTTATAGGAGAAAATTCGTGCAACTTTATACGATTCAAAGAATTTCATATTTATAGGATTTGTAGCCCCTCCCCCCCCCCCGATAACGCAAAAGCACCAAAAAGGTTCCATGAAACCAAAAACTAACGCCATTTATTTCAGGGCTTCCCCGACGATATGGGCCAAATGCCCGGATTCCCGCCGGGCCCGATGAGCGGCTTCAGCCCCCACCTTACCCCCGGCGATCTGTCATCACCGTCATGTCCATCCGAATGATCCACCAACATCTCCCCGCAATATCGCATCGCATTTATCGCCAAGTCACCTCATCACGCTTGCCAATCGCCTATCCGCTCTCCCCCTCCCCAGCCCACACACTTCTGTCCCCCTCCCCCGATCCACGCGCACACCGAATTGTGTCTGTATTTTTAACGTTGACTTGTCGAATACATATATTTATGCTGAACGGTCTGCAAAATACGTGCTAAACCGTACTGTACACACTAAAACTACGACAAACTACACCCTCGACACTAGCAAATAAACGGAAAATCAAAAACCTTTACACCAAATTACGCCAAATTAGCGAATCGATATATTTATACCAAAACGTCTACAAAATACGTAGCGTATTATACCAAACTATAGGTACTCCACTATAAACTACATACTATAACCCCGTACACTAAATAGTAACCGGAAACTCAAAGCGCGTTTACATGAAATGGTACTGGACCGTTAGCAGGGGGGGGGGGAATGTACCCCAGTAATCCGGTAATACATAAATTCTATGAAAATCTAAACAATTGTTTATAGCATTGACACCGTTTTTAAATACAAAAGCTAAAACTCATAAAAATTTTCGAATTTTCTCAAAAAAATCTAAATTTTTTCGGAATTTTCTAGCAATCAAAAACTATTAAAACCACAATAAAAACAAACTATATATCTATTATGAACAGGCGTTTACGGCCGGAAAAGTAAAAATTCATTTCTCCCCGCTAATAGTCCGGTACCCACGAAGTTATGCCGTAATTGCGAATCCATATACCTAAAAAACCCTGCTATACGTCTTAAACTACGTACTACACCTCCGTACTTTACGCTACACCTGGCTCCTATGGTCAATTTTGCACTTCTGGCCACCATTCTTGGGTGAGTTTTCTCGGCCGTGGGCAAGCGCGCTTTACGCCACCTGAGGAATTTCGCCAGAGCATACCAAAAAACCACGGCCGCCTACAGCACGCAAGTTGACGTTCCACAAATCATTGCAAGGGGAAGCAGTTGTCGCAAGTTCCCCAAACAATCACCTCTTTTTGTGAAGGGGCCACATCGCGGGACCACGATTCATGGGCGACCATTTGGGCCCCCGACATGGCCTATCAGTACCTGGAGGCAGCGCCGCATCACCCAGGGGCTTTGAACAAATTACTCGGGGGTTTTCCTTACAAGTTACGTTAGCATTTCGTGGACCACCTTGAAAAAGTCGAGCTTTTCATGGAAAAACTTCCCAAATAACATTAAAAAAATGTCAGCACTATGAAATGCCGACATCTTGAATTTCGACACTGTGGAGATCGGAAACCCGTTTCAGTTTACGTTTTACTAGATACAAACAACGCAAAACTTTATAAATTGGTTTTAAAGGCAAGCTATCTAGAGGATCACGGCGTCTTAGGCCTTACTTGGAGCGCGCACGGGGGATCGGGAGGGACTGGGCTAGGCCACGCCCCCTTTTAGTCCCCAAAATGTATGGGGAAAAAGCTTTCTAAAGGTTATAACTTTTTTTCGAAAAACAATTAAAAATGTTCCGCCTGGCGATCGATAGAGAAGACTATAGGGAACATTTTAGTCAAAGAATTTGGGCGATCGCCGGGAAAAATAAGGACCTGAAACGTTTTGAAGCAAAAATCAAGATGATTTTCTGATTCGGCCTCCGGGCGGCCCCATCTGTTTAACTTTCTACCTGGAATTTGCTAAAGATTTGTTGTTGGTACCTTTCAGAAACTTGTGCAAAAAAAGCAAAACGGTGTCGCGTCTTTATGCGAGGGGAGGAATCGAACCAGGACCCCGCGCCTCTCACTCCGACCGCCGCCTTAGACCACTAGGCCATGCCCGTCCCCACCCCCCGTGCGCGCTCTAAGACACCGTGGGATAATACCAGTTTTCGACCTAAATGATCCATTTTTATACCAAAATCCCGAAAATTTGCCACTCCATAATGCCTAAACTTATTTACCCTTGTTTTAAAAGTTTGTTCCACTCAAATTCGCCTAAAATCAACCCCAAACTTGACAAAAAGAACGTTCTAATTTATTTCTGAACCCACCTAGATTAATAGCAAAAAACGCGTGGTTTCCCCTCCGATAATACAAAAGTACCTCAATATATCCTTCTTCAAAATGACATATCATCTTTTTCATAATATCCAGGCCGAAACCATCGTCTGAAAAAGTGCAATGTAAGAAGCATAAAAAGTTAAAATTAGCATTTATTATTAGACTGCATATGACTGAATGGTGACGAACGATTAAAAAGGGGCGAGGTAAAATGACGGTAAAATAAAATTAAACTAGTAGGGGTGAGCGTGAAGAAACGGATAAAAAGAAAGAAGAAGAGAATAGGGGGGCAAAGAAACCAAAACCGGGGGGAAAGTAAAGACGCAAAAATTACAATGACCGCCAAAAGATGTTTGTGGCTGTGCGTGTGTGATGGCAAAAAAGAGGAACGGCGGGTGCGATGGGGGCATCATATTTGGGGTGGGACGAACGGTCTCTCCTCATTTCTCGACAAATCGTTCGAGATACTCGGGGTCGTGAATGTTCGTGGGAGATTCGTGAAGACGGTGTCCTGATGAAGCCCCCCGGACGGGGGGCTGAAGCTGCCCAATGCGATCCCTGCCACCCATAACGTTCCCGTCGGCTTTCTGAAAAAAAATATATATATACCCTGTATTCCAATTCCTATTAATATTATTTTTTAATTAATTTAAATTATGAAAATTAATCAGGATTTAAAAGATTCATTAATTAAGCACCGTAAGCTATTAAAAATACGTATTCCAAAAATAAAGGTACTGGACTGTTATCGGGAGGGGGGGCGTGTTAGCGAGGAACTAAATTTTGTCTTTTCGCCTATGTTTGTTCAAATTCTATCATTTTTAGTGTTTTTAGTGGTTCTTGGTTGCTTGAAAGGTATAAAAAATTACCAAATTTCGGAAAAAACTTTCGATGGAATTACTGGGAAATATTAGCACCCCCTCCCCGCTAACAGTCCGGCACCAAAACAGCTGAAACTCACCGCCGATTGTGCTCGGAACAACAATCTGTCATTGCATTACACCCAAGCTGTCCATCCTTCATACATTAAAGCCAAATTGGCGAGTGACGTTGACGCGTCGATCCATTGCTCCACCTGGAGGTGTAAATTAAAGAGCGAAAACGAGGTGAATACCTGTTCTTGTGGGGTGTAGGCTCGATCCGGATCGTTGGCATCGATACGGCCCTCCAGACGGGCCTCCACCTTTTTGCTGACCCCTCTTGCGTAGACGTTTTGCTCTTGCTTTTGGTTCCTGGCCAGATCGACCTCTGAAAACAAATAGCCTAAAGATCCCGAAACTTGCCTTCAAATCCAGGTGGCGGTGTGATATTTTTGGGCGCATTTTCCTTTTGAATATCGACTGGAGGTTGCTCACGCAGAGCTAGCAGGTCGCTGTAGACGCTAAATGTTGTCAATTTCAGGGTGCAGCTGATGTCAAACCTATTCATGGAAGCATCCAGATTTCTCAACAATTCGACGGCCATCGCCAGCTGGGGCGGGTTCGCCTCCAAGGCGGTGTGCGTGTACACCACCGGGTCAGCAAAAGATTCGCGGTACAATCGCGAGTAGTTGGCGAACCGCTCATCACACTAAAATTAAATATGGGGGGGGGGGATTTCCTATATGTCCCGAAATCCCTAGGAATGTTACAGTCAGTATTTTAATAGTAGGTTTATTAAAACTTAACTTTATTTCAAGTACAAAAACAGAAACAATCTAATAACATTTTTCGTCGAAATTTTTGTCAAAAATTCTATATTTTTGTTTTGTTCGATCGAAACTCCTAAAGAACCTATTTTGAAATAACCGATATCAAAATAAGGCTAGAGTTAAATTAAAATTAGGCAGCTAAATTAAAACGCATACCGTCGATAGCGCTCGCAGCAACGGACGGAAATTCTTCATCAAATGATGATGACCGTGGATGGCCGCCTTGAATTTTTGGAACGCCTCGTCGCGAGACTAAAGTTTAAAAAATCAATAAACAACACGATGGGCCTACATTTTCCAGTTTTCCCTGGTCCTTCCACGCATTCTGGGCCAGCGCCAGCTGGCTTTGTTCGTGTCGGAGAACGTCGGTCAAATTGCACAAGGCTTCCGCGAGCTCGGCACTAAAACAGTAAAAAGTCAAGCGTATGACACAGCAGCATACCTATTCGCACGCCAGAGAAATCCATATTCGCGCAGTCGCACGGCAAACATTTGGCGGGCGAGTGGTTTCGCTTCCACGACGCGCGAATCGGTGCCTGAGAGATAATCGTTAAAAAGGCTTGAATGCTTACCATAAACAGCGAGAGCGACGGCGACATTAACCGAGGCGGCACTCATCACCAGATGGTCGGTGGCATTGGCCCAGTCGATGAGCGGATCGTAGACGAACGCGTCGAGCATGTTGATTAGAGTCTAAATCAAGCTTGTGATCTCGTTTCCCCAAATTTATACCTGGCGTCCATCGCGCAAGACGGTCAATGTCTTCTCACAGGATTCACGGTATGTGCCTTCCACCTAAAAATAAATCTAGGTTACAAAAACCCAATGTTATAGAGAGAGAGAGAGAGAGAGAGAGGAGAGAGAGAGAGGAGAGAGAGAGAGAGAGAGAGAGAGAGGGAGAAAGAGAAAGACAGAGAACGGGAGAGAGAGAGAGAGTGTGTGGGGTGAGTGAGGCAAACAGAGACATAGAGAGACAGAAAATGAGCGAGAGAGCGAGAGCGATAACGAGAGATAAAGGGTGAGAGAGAGAGAGCGAGTGAGAGAGCAACAGCTTGAAAATTCACCTGAGTCGGGCCGAGCGCCTGCACCATATTCTGCGTCAACCGGAAGGGAACCGTCTCCGGCACCCGCAGTTGACGGCCCTAAAAATAATAGTAAATGACAGAATTTTGCTGCAAACCTTGTCAAAGCACACATTGTAGTCGATATGAACCAACTGCCCGGTTTCCAGGTTGACCAGCAAATTGTCGAGATGGCGATCGCCGAGACCGAGGACAGCGCCTGAAAAAAATGCTTTTGTTAAAAGACGTTGAACATACCGATGATGCTCATTACGGCGGTGCTGCGGGCCATTCGCGACGTCACGCGCCACCATCCGTCGGAGCATCCGGAACGCATCCAAAGCTCTCTAAACGAATTAGATATTAGAAGCTTATTAAAGTTAAATCGGAGACGTAAGGTATGCTAGAAAATCACCTGGAAACCAAATTCCGCGGAGTTTCTTCGATCATCTCCTTCATCAGGCCTTGAAGAACAGCAGCCGGCCATCGTGAGCGTTCACTGACATGTTCAGCCGGGACACCCTAGGAAGTTCCCATTAATGCATCGCTTTACAGCAGGATTAGACAAATGAGCAGAGAATGACAATTTACCTTCTCCTTAAAAGCAGCCCTCAGCTTTTTCGTGTACATCTCCACCGGCCTCTCGACGGCGGCCAGGCTCGCGTCGTCACGATTCTTATTTTGCGCCCGTTTTTGGGCCAGCTAAAAATAAACAGTTTCAGAAACCTGAGAACGAAGGTTTACGCTTCGAGTCTGCCACTTTCGGTATAGCTGGAAGAGGGGGGGTGCAGCCGGTCACCCATTGAATTAGGCCGGAACGCGCACCAAGAGGCGTCACAGCGTAATGACGAGCCTCGAAATGTGGCCATTCGCTGAAAACACTACCATAAAGAGAAAAATAAAACGGCTTGATGAGCGTTAAAGTTAAAAACTAAGCACCTTTTCGTGATTGCAGAGCCGCGGAGCAAGAGGTTACAGATGTTGAGCAACTGCATGATGCGCTCGTCAAGGTGGAGGTCTTCTTGTCCTTTGAAAAGGAAGTATTGCCTAGAGGTTGGTTGCAAATCGGAAACGAGATCGTACTCTTTGCCGTCGCTGCCGACGAAGACCAGCTTCTTGGGTCGTGTTTTCGTGGGCAATACGAGGACTTGCTTGCCGAGACGTTCGACATTGACGACCTGCGAATAGTCGCGATGCTCTTGTCCGGGCATTGGGACGACAGAACCGTTCAGCTGGAATCGAGAGTTAACGGAATGCGGTAATTTTAATATTTCAAAGTTTATCATGACAGCTTCAAGTGGTTCTTTCGCATTATCGGGGGGTTTCCTTCAAGCCGAGAAATTTATAAAGATAGTTAGAAGCTGGTGAAAATCGCCCATTGGTGGAAACACCAATATTTTTTTGTATTTCAATGAAAATTTGTTTAGTTGTCACGTTTAGAAATAGAAAAAATCGTTTGGCAACACTTCATCTATTTAAGTTAGAAAAATTCGCCCTTAGCACAAAATGGTCCCGATAAAGCACAAGATCCCTACATCCTTTCAAAATACCTTTGCCAAGTGGTCGTTGATCTCCGAAAGTTGTAGGATCGGAATGACCCGTCTTGATGTACGTTGGATCAGTAGGGCCAGGAGCTGCTTGAACGGGGCCCACGCCTTGTCCGGCAGGTGACGATTTTCGCGGCTCATCGCGAATGTGCTGCGGACTTGGTCGCCAAATTGCTTCACGAAAGCCTGAATATCGGTGGGTTTCGCCAGCCAAGACCAATGCACCTTTTCATTGGAGGTCATCGACGATTCTTGGAAGGTACGGTCGTAGAGATCGTCGAGTAGACGGTAGACCTAGATTGTGAATCTAGAACGGCACGTACGCCTTACCGGTGTCGTGATAAGACGCGTCTTTTCTTGAACGATTTCCTGACGCTCCTTCTCGTCGAGGTGTTCGGCCTTCATCGTGCGTTCAGATTCAGCGCGGAGGTGGGCGAGTCGTTTATCCATGTCTTGGTTGATGTTGGCCAGAACAAATGCCCATCTGAATTGATGATACTAATTTCTAAAAACAACGAGAGCCCAGTAAAAAAACCCCCGCAAAATCCACCTCTCTTCCGGCAAAAGGTTAATCTTTTGCAACTCGTCGACAAAGACGCGCACATCGGTGACGAGTGCCGGATAATGTTGCAGCAGGCTCTGCTCGATCTTTCGGCAGCCCTCCCACATCAGCGACCGCTCTCGGCGATGATCGGGTCCCTCGTTGCTGTACACCTCGACGACGTCGTCCCCGTCGATCAGCATTTGGCTGGAGGCGCCGACAACGACTTGATAGATGATGGCATGTGGGGCAGCGCGGCCTGAATTGTCCAGTAATTTTCGGAACAAAAAAATATACCGATTTGCATGAGCAGATCGACGACCGTCTCGCGAACAAGTCTTGCCGGATGGGTAAGGCGGGCGAACAACTGGGGCAGCAGGGACACCCATTGGCGTTTGTCCATACGGGAGAGGCCGCGCTTCATTGGCTCGTCGACGAGCTCGGCGTGGTCGACGAGTAGGTCGAGAAGTCGCAAGCAGGACTGTACGCCTCGGATGGACTGCTGAAAATCAAATCATGAGCAACAGCCGACGGCTTTCAGTACTTTTCCGGTCGATTCCGTCGAGGCATTGTTGAGCGTGCCAAATAGGGCATTGACTCCAATGCTCAGCAGATTGCGTCTCCTCGCCAACTGCGCCGCCCATACCGCCGTAAAATTCTCGTCTCTGAGCAAGCTAAAAAGTGGATTACGCGAATTCGTAGACGACCAACCTCTCGCTGGGATTGGGGAAAGTGCCCTCAAAAAGTTTCCGAACTGATGCCATAAGAGAGGATAGGTCATTGCTGGTCGTCACGGCAATCCAGAGGGGATCCGACCATTCGGGAGCCTCAAGCTCTGGGTAGTACACGGCCTGAAATTCAGAAATATTCGGATTATTTAATTTTTTGTCATATTTTTGAAATTCATAATGATTTCTAGCTGGGATTTTTTTATTTTTTGGAGATTTTGCGGGAGAGCAAATTCATGTAAATTTCGACAATACTAAATTTCGGCATTATGAATTTCCATATTTTTAAAGTGGTAATCCCGATAATTCTTGTCACATACAAGATATTGAATGAAAGCGTCACGCTCGGGCACAAATCCGTATTCTTTCGCATGAGCCAGGGCCCAGTCGGCAAGGTTTTGGTGGGCTTTCGTCACGCTGGGTGCAATCCTAAAAAGCCAATTTTTTTACAAAATCCCATTTCATACTTCGTAGCATGCAACAGGAGGCCTCCGGCGAGGTCGCCGAACCCGAACTCGTGGTAGCCGCGGCTGACTTGGGACTGAAAAGGGTTCTGTCGTAACTGCGGTCAAATTGTAAAAAAACGCTATAATTTTTCGAAAAATGTAAGGAATCCATTTTTCGTCATTCAACAAATCATCACGAATTTTCGGACAAAATTTCAAATTTATAAACATTTTTCAATTAGCTAAACCTTAGCAAAAACAATATTAAAATAATGATCTAAAAAATAAAAAAAACTCCGGTGCACCTACCATAAGCGGATGTTGGTTCAATTCCGGAGGAATATGGTTGACAAGCTGCGGGTCTTCTAGCAGCCATCGTGAGAGCAGCACCGACGCTTCAGCCGTGGCTACCGTTTCTAGAACCGGTAGTTGAAAGCTACGCGCCAAGCAAAAATCACCCAGACTCTCTTGCTGAAGGTGAAAAGGGCCATTGGTAGCCGCGTGGTTGTTTTGGGCACTATTTGGGGTGAAGCCGTTCTGGGCCCGGATGTGATTATTCACATTTGGAGGCGGTATCTACAAAAAATACACGAAAATAAAATATTTTAAGAGCCTCTAAAAATCCGCCGCGCAACCAACCGAAACCCGATTCATCAGATCGATGTCGAACGTCTTCGTCGCCAGGCCGAACAACCGCACAAAGTGGCTAGCCCTCACTTCCTGAGTGGCGCTGTCCCAAAGCTAAAAGTTCAAATTAATTTTTTTTTGATTAAATTATATATATTTGTTAAATTATAAAAACTAAATTAAAATCGAATCAGACATACATTTTTGGCGCCTTGAACAGCAATCCTGGTCTGCGCTACAAACGGAGTCTCGCTTGTAGAGCTTAGCGAGGCGGCCTTCATCAAATGGACGCCGGAGAGCAACCTAAGGTAATGGAAATAATAAAGTAAGATTAATAATTACTTGTTATCGCGCTTTCTAGCAAGCCTCGCGAGGGCGATGTGCGACTCGATCGAGGCATGGCTCGCCAAACGCTCCGTCCAGAGGATCATTTTTCTAAAAAAATTAGACGTTTTTCAGCATCCAAAAACTCACCGGGCCAAGGTAAGCCTTTCGCCCAAATCAAATGCCGAATTTTTCAAGATGAATGCCGGGTCGAGCTCGGCGAGGATAGCCTGAATTATACAGGTAGTGATGGTAAAAATCTGGCTTACCCCGTGCGCCTCAGTCAAGTCGCTTCCTTTCCGGAACATCCGGTTCGAGATGCAGCGCGAAATCGTCTCAACGATTGACAGGCGAGTGTGGAGTCGAGAGGGGCCCTCTTGCGAAAAGACGGCCAGGGCTTCGTTGGCGAATGAGTATTCGATGTCGGTCATTTCATTTCTAAATAGGAAAATCGAAAAATGAAAATCTATAAA
Organism: Mesorhabditis spiculigera; assembly: GCA_958295435.1. NCBI lineage: Eukaryota > Metazoa > Nematoda > Chromadorea > Rhabditida > Rhabditidae > Mesorhabditis > Mesorhabditis spiculigera. Next base: position 70,038 of record CATQJA010001521.1, read on the forward strand.
AAACTGTAATAAATAAAACTTGAAAACATTGTTTTGCGTCAAAATGTCGAGAATTTTGGTAAGCTATTCCGGAGCCTCGCCGAACGTTTATAAAAATTTCGACATTCTCAACCAAATCGACAGCATCAACTACCTGCGCATTGTCGTTAGCAGCAAATGTTCGGTCTCTTTGCTCTTCTCCAGGAAATTCCAAGGAAGCGCCGCCGATTCCCCCTTTTCCACTTTTCCAAAAATGCACAGATCTCGGCAACTGAAATCAACTCCTGATTAGTACATTGCCCCTAGCAAACCGTTCAAAAGCACGCGTGTCAAATCCAGGAGGCGCGTCGGGAAAGGTCGAGCTCGAATCCGAGCCCATCAAGGTCCACACCGACAGGTTCAGCGGGCATCCGGTGGGGTTCATCAGTTCCGGCAGACGGATGCTCTCGATACAATGCAACATCTGCCAAAAAAAAATAATGAAAAGAGCGATAAAGCGAACAAACCATCTCTCGAGCAAATCGACTGTCCGGGGTCTCCTCGTTAACGGGCAATAGTATTTGGCGCAGTTTTCCAATTGCCATTTCCCATCTGAAGATTGGATTCTTCCAATTGTGAGTCAAAGAAATACCTGGCAGCCGCTACATCCGCGCATATGAAAACCCAGGTCAAATCGCCGGACACGATTGGCGAGAGCCACTTTCCGATCCCGATGACGGATTCCTCGTCACTGAAAATGACTTTGATATGAAAGTATGGTTGATTCGGCCAAGATTCATTTTTCCTAGAATTTTTTTGCTGATTTCTAGCAGTTCATCTACTCCGCAATTGCTTCTTCAGGCTTTTTAGAACGTAGGTGATTGCGGCAGAGTTAACAGAAGAAGAAAGAAGAAAGTAAGTTTTTTTAAGTAAGAAGAAACTGAGAAAATATTTCTAAACTAAAAAAGAACGCAATTTCGTTGATTCGCACCCAAGTTGCACCATTGCTCGGATCATCCATTGCGTAGCCGCCAATAAGGTTCCCGAGAGTCGCGGCTGCGCCGCATCAACTCCCTAAAAAATTGCGTCTTGTTTTATTGTCCAAACAGACCTCAGGACTCGTTGTCTTCGCATGTTGCTTCGTCTCGAAATCCCGGAAAACCGCGCCGCCAACCCGAATCACCTAGAAAAACCGGTAAGCCATCTAAAGCCTCTTAGAAACCTGCGCATACGCTCCAGCCGTGTAAGCCAGGGCCATGACGGAGAGGTAGGTGCGCGCCAGCCATTCTTGGCAGGCCTTCAGGTTCTGGACGAAGAAGTTGAACGCTGCCTAAAATTTGGGTTTTTGAAAAAGTAAGATCCAACTTCATTTGTAGGGCAAATCGGGAAGGCGGTGCCGCTGCGCGCGTAGAACATCAGCTTCTCGAGCAGCTCGAAAAATTCGATGAGGAGACGAATGCGCCACCATTCTTCGATGTCAGTCAGGGCTCTGGAAGGAAGGCTATATTTTTCGGGACTTGGGGGACGTTTCGATGATTTTTAAGAGGTTACAAGCTAGAGAGAGAGAGAGAGATAGAGAGAGAGAGAAGATATACAGACACACAGAAATACCTTTGCGGTGTATAATCGACAACGCCGTTTTCCTCAGCTTCTTCACGCCGACCAGACGGTTTCTAAAACCGCGGATCTTACACACAAAAAAATAGGGTGTTTACCTTAAATTCCGGTACAGTCTTCTGTGAGCTATTTCCGGACACGACCTCCTTCGCCAGCCGATTCAGCTCTTTCGAAATCTCGGAGAACGTCTCCATCGCGCCGCCGTAGATGGTCCGCATTCGGTTCTCGATGCAATAATTCGCCGCTTGTCCCAACGCCCAGCGCCAGCGCTCCAGCAACTAAGTTTTTTATTATCATCTGAAAACTGGAAAAAACTAACCGTCATCTCCTGCTCGTCCCTGATCAGCATCGAAGACAATTGATCCATCAGTTCTTTGGCCCATCCGGTTCTACAAGAAAAACATATTAATTTCAAAGCCGAAATGTCAGTATTTTATTATCTAGAAAAATAAATTTAACCTATACCCGCTGTTCTGGAAAACCGGAATCTGGCGGTGGAGCAGAAACTGCATCACCAGCCCAAAGTCGTCAGCCGTGAACATGTGATCGACAATCTTCTTTTGCACACCGCATGATTTCTCCATCAATTTCGGGGAGACGCCGGCGCTGAAAATAGATATAAATGTTTAAATTCGCGGTTTCCTTACCTTATCAGCACGCGATTCGAGACTCTGCGCCACAAGGCGACCGCGCTTTCTTGGTTTAGTGACTAAAAAAATTTGAGGGATTTTTGGAAATTACTGACCCCAGTAGCCGGCCTCACTTCAGCCATTAGCGAATCGGTGTCGGCTTCGCTTTCCGGGGCATAAATCCGCAGGGTTTTCAGCGCGGGCTCCAACCTAAAAGATTATATTTCCGGATCCGGAGAGAACGGACCGGCCACATTTCGTCGGATCGCGGACGGTTGCTGTCAGCAGCGCCGCTTTCAACTTCAAAAATTTCGCGTGACCGAAGATTACAGGGACCGCCGCCTTCTCGACACTCGTCACGAGCCCAGAAATCCAGTCGTCAACCAAGCTTCTGAAATAGGAAATTTAATCGCAAAGTCGTACTGCAAACCTGGATTTTGGACAAAGTTCGTCGCCCAGTGATAGGAGATCTGTCAACATATCCAGTTGTGTCTAAAAGAACTCGTTAAGACAAGTCGAAAGCGCAGAAGTTACCTCGGCATTTCCAGCGTTCAGGTTGCTGATGTGCTTCGGCGAGCTGACCGAGGCGTTGGCCAGTATTTGAGAGTTTGTGACGAAGAACTCGTGACTGAAGAAGATAAATGATCAGTCAGGTCATTGAATAGTCTAAAACCAATAAACTCCCAAAAATTTACCTTTCACAGTGTATGTACAAAAGATTCAGACAGGCCGAGTGCTCTCGGGGATTTCGGATAGCGAACGACGGATCCTCAACAATGCTTCCGGAGAGAAGTCCGAATAGAGGCGGGTGTAGCATCATCTGAGAGTAATTTTAGAGGATAAACACAGAAACTCACCACGATGAATGAGTTCTTCACCAGCGCCAAGCGTCGAAGCGCGCGTGTCAGCGTCAGGTAGCAGATCGAGTTGGGATGAGCGGACCCCAGGGAGGCGCGATAGCCTAAAAATATTTTTCTATTTTAATCTTAGCGCCTTACGCTGCCAATTCTCGACTACGGCCACGTATGTAGTTTGAAGTGAGCTGATATTTTTTCTCGGCCAGCATGCTAACGAGCAAGGCGGCGGCACTGGTTGATACTTCTGGCATGCCAAGGATCTCGAACAAAACGGCTGGGCGGCCATTGTCTTCTTTCACCAGAAGCGTTTGGAGGATGTCGTAATGGTCAGTGAGGTCGGTGGCAGCGAGAGCCTAAATTCGTTTTAGGTCTAGTTTTTCAGTGTTACCCTAGAAATCCATCCGATATATGTACGAGCGACAAGTGGGGATGAAGTATGTGAGAGCACCCGTACTGCCAGAAGGTAGGCACACCGGAAAAGAGGCGTGCACATCTGAAATTTGTGTTTTTGATCAACTAAAAACCCTACTTCTTTCTCGAAGAATCCGCTCAGTGTTACTAGAAGCTCCAAACAATCGACCATCATCAGGAAGAGCTTGTTCGCGTTGACCGGAACGGTTTTTAAAATGTCCGCGTATTTCTCGAAGTCTTTCAGCCCCTAAAAACGGTTTGTTTCTTATTTTCAAATGAATCAAGGAAGCGCACCTCCTCAATAGCGGTGTTGAAGAAAGCATGGAACTGCATGGGATCGTCCAGATAAATTCGCATAATGACAGCATGATTATGGATCAGTGAGGCAGCGCGGGTCAGGGTGTCCCGCGTTTTGCGACGATTCAGGGTACCCTTGACGATATCCTAAACAAAACTGTTTCCGTTTACTCGCACAAACCGCCAGATCCGCGTCGATGTCCTGACGAAATTGTTGCAGCAGACCGTTTGCGTAGTCGGGGCGCTTCAGCCAAGACGGGGCCATGCCGAATAGCGTCTAATTCGTGATTTGGCTTGATTATAAATTGCTTACCTCTTCACATTTTGAGTGAATGCTCTTCGAGACCGTGTCGTCGATCAGCCAGCCGATCGTCAAATCAACCATGTCCTAAAAAATTATATTAAAAGCTATTCGAGTTTTCTACCTCAAAATGTTCGTCAGCAACACTGGGTGATAGCTGTGAAATAGCTACACACAGATCCATCAGCGCAGCGTGTACCTAAACTAAAGTTTATAAATTTGTTTGTTATCACCTTCGGGACAGTGTTGTCCTCTAGCTTCTCGAGGGCGAATGTGATCAGAGCCTAAATCAAATAATTCTAATTCCGCTCAAAAGCTTACCCTGGCCGCTTTTTCGTTAAAAGGAAAACATTGCGCGAGGATGGGGCCTGTTGAAGAAGCGGCAGCACTAAAAATTGATAATAAGTTTTTGACTAGCTGTACCTGATGAGATAAGAACGCTCGTCATCCGCTTTGAGATGGAGCCCTTTAATAACCATCAAAATCCATTCGACAAACCTGAAATGAACAAACGAAAAAATTGTGTATTTAGCCAAAAAAACGTACCCAACATATTCCCAGCCAGTCAGTCCACCGATCAGTCCGATCGCGCGAGCAATATTTTTCTTGAGCTCAAGTGGGCCGACACGGACGCCGAGCGTCAGCATGATCTCGTCACATAGCTCTTGCCAACCACCGGAGAGTTCCTAAATTCAGAAGGTGTCGTACAACGCAAATGATTACCTGCAAATTATCGATAACTTCCAAATTTTCCACAAGTTTTGACGACGCTTCAACCCGTTGATCACGCGTGAACTTGGTGCGGTCCGTGATCTAATGAACTTTCTAAGCGAGAAAAACTGGTTCTCACCTGTTTTAATAGAGCACGAACTGGGTGTAGTGGCTGAGTGTCTTCGGTCATCACAACGCATGCCTGGAAAAGGGATTTTTGATGGATTTCAAGATCGAAGATGAAGTTTCGAGAAAGAGAGCATGTTATAGAAGGGAAAAATAGAGGGGAAAAGACTGAAAAAGGTATAAAGATACATCCTAAAATGTAATTTAGGGTATTAAAGCCTAATTTCTAAGCTAAAAGACCTTTTTTTAGGGCTTAAATACTTATGCTGAATGCATTAAAATAACGCGCGAGTCGTGCAAAATTTGCTAACCGCCCTATAGAAGCGCAGAAAGCAAGGGAAGAAGCCGAAAATTTCCAATCGCGATCGCCGGGCGCCCTTCAACCCGACGAACGGGTTGGCATTGGCAGATCACGCCGCGAAATGCTCGTGTCTCTCTCGACTCTTTGCATTCTCTCACGCAGCACACGCGCCCGAGACAGTCATTCTTTTGCAGTCTACAATCGGTAACGATCAAGGGGAACCTGTGCAAAAAAAAGGTATTAGGGCTGAAAAAAACATTAGTAGTTATCCAAACGTAGTTAAAATTATACAACAAGCACTCGACACGGAAAGTTGACTTTTCTGGCCGACAGTCTGAATTTGAAGACAAACGCTCCAAATCCGGGCAAAAGTTGGTTTTGATTCGCGTTTTTTCCTGCGATTTGGAATTCCTCCGGAAAAATCATGGTAAGTCAATAAAAAAACCCGGTAAAAATAGCAAAAAATGGGCCAATGAACGCTAACAAAAGACTGTTATCCAATCGAAAGATCTGGTAATTTGAAAATTCGGCCAAAGTTTTATTATTTTTATGTAAATTGAAAATCCGATGGTGGGCGAACCAGAGAAAAACCAAGATTGAAAGTATCCGAAAACGGGCTCAAAAGCAAATTAGATTATTTTGATGACCAGACGATAAGTAGTTTTTGTATTTTTGTAAAATAACGGCCAGAATTTAATGTAAAAATGCGTATTGTCTACTTACTCGCTTATAGAATTGAATTCAATTGCAGGAATAACCTTGAAAGAATAGCCTTCAAAAAGAAAAGGTAAAGATGGATAGAACTCCGGTCAATCTGAAGGTTTACGACGGTGAAGCCTGAAAAAACAACGTTCAAACAGCTAAATACCTCGATTGTCGCCACCGGAAATTATCCAAAAGATCTCCAAAGCAACGGCTTCTCTCCCAAAAAAAATTTGGCTCGTTGCCAACGCTGCAATTTCACCTCAAACACTCACGATAGCAACAAATCGTGCCACTTTTGGACAAACCCGCGTCCCGGGGCATCGGCTGTGTCTCTCCCTGCCCGTCTGCGCCCTCTCGGCCCCCGGCCCACCTTTCATATAGCCCCTCGGTGGCCCGGCGCCCTGTGACTCCTTGGCGCAATGGTAGCGCGTTCGACTCCAGATCGAAAGGTTGGGTGTTCGAGTCACTCAGGGGTCAAAATTTTTGCTTTTTGGGGGAAATGTTGCTGGCCATTGGCGGAAGCTATGGCACTAGTTTTGCGTTTTGTGCATAGCTTTTGGACCGCTCTTTTGGGCAATTTGGGGGCTCTGTAAATATGGGTCTCTTAGCATTTTCTAAGACAATTTTGCTGTTTTAACTGAACCTGCTCGAGGCGAGAGGCCTCCTTCGTTCGAGTTCTAATAGATGAAGTCTTTTTATCTTTCTCTAGACATGGATATGGCGAGAATATCGAATCGAGTTATCACAAAGTAGCAAAAGAACAAAATTGCGTTTTTTTTAGTCAGTGGCCGGCTCTTGACTAGAAAGCAGAGTCTTCGTTGGTTTCATCCGCACAGCATCCCCAAAAATATCGTCGTCAGACTCGGAATCCGAGGCCAAATGCGGGTAGACTTCCTAAAGGATCGTTTTTGCATGCTTTATTGGCTCACTTACTTTTACCGAGAGCAAATCATAGCGCGTAACCCGGGTTCTAGTCGAAGATCTAAATTTTTGAGGTTTTTAGCAAAAATTAGCTCAATTATTAGCACTGGCAAATTAATTCAAGCCTCACTTGCACAGCGAAACAAGACATGAGCACCCGCACACCAAGATTATAAAGCCAACAACCGCCGCAGCACGTAGCCAAGCAAATTCATCCCATTCCTCCGATGCCACATGTCTGTATTTTTTTTTGATTAATTGGTTAAAGGATTTTCTGGAAAAATTCATCGTTGTAACTTACGGACTAGGTAACTTTGTAAGAGGAAAAACGGTGGTCGACATCAGGCGTCACTCCATAATGTTTCCGCCTACTTGCTCTCGGATTTAGCGAAATGTCGGGCGATCCAGTCTAGAAAACTGAGGATGGCGTTTTACTTCGGGCTCCGGCCTAGCATCAATCCCGAGCCTTGAATCAATACCTAACCAGCGGCGAGAGCGGCAGCCCGCATAGACGCAATAATAAATGTCACCCCCACAACAAAACGACGCTCGAAATTGAGGGATGAACAAGCCCGTGTTCCTGTTTGTTGGGAAGTTTGCAGAAAAAATTTTATTTAAATTAAACTGACTATGTTCAAAACCACAAGTAAAATCTGCAGTTTTCTTGAACAAACCGGGAATCATAGTCACATTACAAACGCAAGCACAACAACATCTTAAACCAGGGCCAGTACCCGTGCGAATATGTGATAGATCACGGGTTAAATAAGAATTGTGTCGAATTTTTTCATACCATTGAAACAATGCTGAACTACGATTTTAAGCAAAAAAAAACATAAATTAACGAAAGAAGGGGCGGCTATTTGTCATTCTTGCTCTGATCCAGTATTTTTTGCGGGTCCAACCGTTCGGCACGTCGATTCTCCGAGGTGATGCTCTTGTAAACAGCCATCGCCTGCGCGACCATAGCGCTTGGTTCCTAATTTTTTTTTGTAAGTTTGAGCGAAAGGGGCTCACCTGAATATTGGCGGGCAAAATAATTGTGTTTGTTTCCTTGGCGAGCTTGGAAAAGGCTTCAACGTATTGTTCGGCAATCGTCAGGGACGCGGCGCCAGAGCCCTCATTCTAAAAAAAAATTGAGTTTTCGATAATACTTTTAAAATCCGACCTTCTCCATGGCGGCCGCGATGCGTTCTAACGCCGCAGCTCGAGCTTCTGCGTAAACTTGGATGGCCTGGGCTTGACCACGAGCAATGTTCATCTGAAAGCAGTGATTCGATTTTCGGAACAAAACTTGGTTCCAGACTGTGCGGGGGAGGGGGGACCAAATTTTCCAGCAATCCCGTAAGGCCCTACCCACAAATTTCCGCCATTTTTTATAGCATTTTACATAGTAAACATTGCACTTTTTCCGAAAAATGTGACCTTCTGGCCAAAAATCCACGAAAAATGCCAAAAACACATTAAAGGGCTGCCGACGGCATGTGTCGCTCCCCCCAATCAACAAATTGGCAAGTAGCCAACAGAGCAGAGAGCGCGCCCGGGGGAGAGGCGCAGAGATATTTTCTTTCCAGCGCGTAACTGATTGACTATGCCGTCGGCATCCCTTTAACAGCTCGAAATTTAAAATTTCTAAAAAAATTTCTAGCAATGAAAAACTAGTAAAAATACCATTAAAATATGTTATATATATTAGCAACGGTAGGCATAGGCTGAAAAAAAAAGTGGTTTTCCCCGTGTTGAGAATCCGCCGCCCCCCCGCCAACAGACCAGAACCAAAAACTATAGCTTAAACTATGGCCACTAATACTTCGTAAATATACCTGTTCCAATTCCTTCGCTTCCGATGCCAAGACTTGAGCTTTCTTCTTTCCTTCAGCGACGTTGATCGCGGCCACTCTCTGACCTTCCGATTCCAGGATTGCAGCTCTTTTCCTCCTTTCCGCTTCCACCTGCATCTGCATGGCTTCCTGGATCTTCGCTGGCATTTGCATATCCCCTAAAAATAATCTTAAATAAGGTCTCCAAATCTTACGAATTTCATATCGCAGGCAAGTGATGCCCCACGGGGAAGCTGCCTTGTTGATGGCTTCCACGATACTTTCGTTTAGCGTCTCGCGCTCCTTGAACACCATATCCAACGAGATTTTGCCGACCTGAAAAGCTTATAAAAACAACGAAACGCAAGTTACTTCAGAACGCATTGTGGTCTGCGCAATCTGGGTGACAGCAAACTCCGGATCGTCAACTCCATAAGAGGCCTATAAGTATCAATAGGATTGACGGTGCTTTTGCATTATCGGGGTAGGGGAGAAAATTTTTTTCTTAAGAACCAATTTTTAAATATAAATAACGGAACTATTTGTAACGGGGCTGTTCTACTTTACAAATTGTGATGCAAAAATCCAAAAAAAAATAGATTTTTCTACAACAGGCCGTTTTTGACCAAAATTTCGGCTTTTTCAAAACTGCTCAGATAGTTTATCTAGTTAAAACAGAGTTTTATTTACTAAAAATATTATGAAAACACTTCCTATTAAGTTACTAGGCATTTCTCGATTAAAGGGATGCCGACGGCATAGTGAATCGGTTACGCGCGGAAAAGAAAATGTCTCTGCGCCTCTCCCCTGGGCGCGCTCTCTCCCCTGTTGGCTACTTGCCAATTTGTTGATGGGGGGATCGACACATGCCGTCGGCAGCCCTTTAATACAACCCCCCGATAATGCAAAAGCACCAGTTAAAAAAATTCAAAAATACCTTGAAAGGGTCGACGACGCGTAGATAAAGCACACCGTCAATTTGCAGCTGCACGTTGTCAATGGTGATCGCCCCTTGTTGCGGGATCTCGATGGCGATTTCCTTCAAGCTTTGTACGTGCTTGATTTTGTCGACGAGTGGTATAAGGATGTTGACGCCCTAAGAATATTAATTTGCCGCAAGAAAATTGTTCATACCGGCTCCAACACTTTATGGAATTTGCCCATCCGCTCGACGACCCATGCTTCTTGGTGGGGCACAAAATTGATGATGGTGTTGCGCGCGTAGCCTCTTCGCGCAATTGCGAGGATTGTCGCCGGGCCTCGGCGTAACATCATTGGAATAAGGACCTGAAAAAGTACAATATGATTTTAATTAGGCTATTTAGTATTCTTGAAATTGAGTTTGACTTTTATACAGGTGTCCAAAAAATCCCCCTCCCTCTAGCCGGCCGCAGTCCTGTCCAGTTTTTACGATTTACGTATCTCTCGAAAGCTCTCAAAAAGGCGATTCCAGCACGAGTTTCTGATTTTGGAAATTCTGAAATTTTTGCTTTTCTCGCCAGGGTTTTCCGAAAAATCAAAATTACTGAGCCTAATGACCCAATGCTAGGCTCGCCCGTTGTGAGAACTTTCTATCGATACCCATATCGTAAAAATCGGACACGCCTGAGGCCGGATAAGGGGGTTTTGTTTTGGGGCACATTCTAAATGCTTTTTAACCGGCTTTTCGCCCAGCTATACAGACTAGGGCCAAAAGAGGAATGTCTAAGCATCTCCGGCAAGAAATCGGAAAGGAGATTATCCTGGAAAGTGAGCCGAGAAGCTCGGTTTCCATAGCGATGAGGCAATTCGACGAAAATTTCTGACGGCCGGTCGGCCCCGATTTCCGGGCGGCGTAACTCATCCACCAGAGAGCACAGAGGCAAACCGGAAAGTGTAGCCAACCGGAACGGCAGGGGCCCAGGACCTCAAGTCCTTATCTTGCCAGCGCAAAAAGGGCACTATGGATCAGGGCCGTGGGCTTTAGAGAAGTTTTTTCGAGACGGCCGCCCACATGGCGCGACAAAGTGCTTCAGCCACATCAAATATTAGGCCCCCAAACATAGGCTTCAAAATAGGCGCTTTTTTCGTTTTTGAAGTTGGTCACGTGACACCCTCTTTTTCCTTCGAAATAGAATTTTCACGATTTTTTAATCTTTATCTTTCCAGGGCACATGCTAGAATCTCTATATGAAGAAGCGGCCGGCCACAGCATACCCCGAGACGCCACCGCCCGCAGCCTCGCCAATTCCTTCCTGTCCGGGCTGAAAAGAAAGAGCGATGAAAAACGCATCAAAGCTGCCCGTGAACTTTACAGGTTCAAAAATGGCCCTAATTTGATTTTATTTGTTTTTAGATTCATCCAAAATGAACTGAAAGATGAGGGAAACCATTACGTGAACGAATTCTTTCATGCTTTCGACGCAAGCTCGAAGGACAAAGAGAAAGTGAGCACAATAAAATAAGCATTAAATGGCTTTAGAACGAATTGCAAGATTGCCTGCGGGAAAGCTCTGAAATCGAGGAAAAACGAGCCGGCATCTTCATCATCGTTTGTATACTCGAAGCGCCGGCCACGGGAGAAGCCTCCAGAGTCAATCGCTACGCTAACTTGTTGCTTCGAGTGAGGGAATTCAGAAGTTTCTATCTTTTTGACAGAGTTTGACACAACCAAACACTGATGAGCACACGATGGAACTGGCCGCCCGCGGGCTCTCTTATTTGATACAGACTTCAAAAGTGACGGAGTTAGTCAACAAATGTATGGATCAATGCCTGGAATGGTTAGAGGACAACGAGCGGTATTTTTAGGTTTTCAAGGGTTACTATCTAATTTAGACAAGAAAAACGTCGCCTCGCCGCTGCGTTTTTGACACGAGAACTCGCCCTCTTCACGCCGACCGCCTTTTTCGCGAGGGCCACAAATTTCTTCAAGAATATATTTAAAGTGGTGCACGATGCCAAGGTGAAATTACACTTGGTTTTCTGCGTACTTTCGCATTATCGGGGGGGGGGGACCTGTTTTTTTTCTTGGTTCGAATTTTTCAAATATGAATCGTGGAAGTGTTGGACACGTTTTTTACGATTGCTGAACGTGAAAGCTATGCAAAATTTTATTAAAAAAGGTCCAAAATATTGATTTATTGACTTTTTGGCCTATTTTTCACAAAAATTTTGACTTCTTGAGCCTTTTTAAACTTTTTAAATTAGTTTTTCTAGACGAAAGCTAGTTATACTTTACTGAAATTACCATTACGGTGTTAGATATTGCAGGTCTTATAGAAAATTTCGGTACCCCCCGTTAATGCGAAAGAGCCGTTTTATGATCTTTTTTAAGCCAAATCTACGCATAGCTGCTGTAAATGCTCTCCATGCCGCTTTGACGATCACTTCCCAGCGAGAAGCCCGCCAGAAAACGGAGTGGTATCGGGTAAGTTCATGCCGAAATCTTGAAATCTGGCTTAGGAATGCTTCAACGAAGCCATGGTTTGCGATATTTCGAGCGGTGATAACAACCGGATGTCGCATTTGTCCAAGGACGATCGGATACACTCGATGCTGCTCGTGCTCAACGAATTGGTGAAGATCAGTGACGCCAGTTACGAGAAGCACAGGTTGAAGATCATTCTATGCCCAAAAAACAACTATTCTTAGAATGTCAACGTTGGGCCATGAAGTCGGCACTTTCTCCGGCGGTTCCACGAACCCGGTCGACTGGCTGACCGAAAACCGGACGACGCATATTGTTGAGAGCCTGACAGCGAGGAGCATCGTTGTGCAAAATCTGGAAATGGTAAAAATATAGTTACATGATGATTTTTTGAATCTATAGATTATTCACGTCGCCTACGAGGCCCGCAATTCCAAATCGACGTATGTGCAAACGGTGTTGCTCGAGCTGTACCCACGATTGAGCGCCTGGGAGGGATTCGGAGCGCGAGAACGGCAGTTGAGGGAGATGTTCGAGTACACGTTCAGACAAATGCGATCCAGCCCTCAGGTATGGAAAAGTCTTGTCTACGAGTGCATAAAGAAAAATTTGGTTCTGGTTCTTTAGCGGGGGAGCTAATTTTTTTACCTGTTGCCGACACCTATCATTAAATGAATTAAATAGTGTATTTCTAGTGTTTTTAACACATTTTAATTGCTAGAAAGTTCTAAAAAATATTTCAATTTTTTGAGAATTCGACTTTCGGCTAAGCCTATTTCATATATTTTAACCACCAGATCAAAAATGTTCGAATTTGATGACTTTTTTGGACATTTTATATCTAAAAAGTTTAACTCAAGCTTGTTAAAGTTTTTTAGAAACTTTTTATGTCTAAAAACGTTGTTAAATGCTGCAGAAGGTTTATAAAATGCTAAAATTGCCCCCCTCCCCACTAACGAATTAGTACCTAAACTTTCAGCAAGCCATACCGTCCGTTGGGATGTTCATGAAGCTCCATCCGGCCGCCTTCGAGGACCGGATACCGGATGTGGTCGCGATAGTCAGCGAAAATATCAACCAATCGTTTTCCAAGTAAGTTTACCCTCTCCTGCGCCATAAATCGCTTTAGAAAGCGACCGCTCGACAGTGCTGTATACACATTCCTGAAGCTGTTCATCCCGGCCTATGGTGAAAAAGTCGAGCTGGAGGCACGGAGTCTGATTGCATTGATCATGCCAGCTGGAATAAATCTTAGTAAGTCTTATCTAATTTTTTGCGCGTTGTTTTTAAGTATCGAAAGCTGCAAAAAATTATTAAAATCTTCGTAAAATTTTTGATTTACAAAAATTTTAAATTTTTTTGATTCAAATTTTTTAGGTCTTTTGGTGAGAGTGCACTATTAAAAACACTAAAAATACGCGATAAGACGCTAAAACTTACTAGATATTAGGCTAAGTTGCTCCCACCGCTAACAGTCCAGAACCAGAACCCATCGTCAAATTAAGGCCTCTGTCGCGTCATGAAGCTGGTGGTGGACAAGACGCAGTGTTTGAAGGAGGAGATCCAGAAGGGAATGCTCGACCATATCAGCCGAATTCTAGCCCAACAACCATACGCGGCAATCGGTGGGAACCCTAAGGCCAGAATGCCTGCTGGCCCACCCGAGGTTGGTCGTCAGGGGAATTTCCGGTTAATACTTGTGCCCCAGATAGGCGACCCTGAATTGACGGTGCTCGCCCTGGACACGTTGGGCAGCTTCAATTTCCCTCGCGGTGATCTGCTGACGTTTTTGAAGTACATATCGGAGGTAAGGCTTTTTAGAATTCGTTTTTGATTGATTTTGAATTTATCTTTTAGATTTTTCGGATATTTTTAAGTTAATACTCGTAAGAAAAATTTGGATTCACCTAACCTCCCCCCCCGATAATGCGAAAGATCCTAATTTTAACCTCCTTTTTCCAGGGCTATTTGGTGTGTCAGAACAAGGACGTCCGGATCGCGGCGGTGAAGTGCACGGTCAACATGATCATTCCGTTTATGAAGTGGGTTGATTGGTTGGATTTTGAAACGCTATCTTTTTTAGAGTCTTCCACCGTTGCCATCGCGAATATCGAGGTCAACTCCAGGAGACGATCATCGGCGTGCTCACCAGGGTTGTTTCTGTGGGTGTCGTTGATAGAGGTGATTTTTCCGGATCTTCTCTATTTTCTGGTTTAGACGTGGAAGTGCGACTCTGCGTGCTGGACACGCTTTTTAATGGCTCTTTCCCGTTGCTGTCGTTGTTGGCAACAGATCAGGTTTTTTCCCGTTACTTTACGTTAACTAGCTGAATTTGCAGATGCTGACGATGCTTTTCATGTGCATTCATGACGAGAAGCCCGAAATCCAGGTGGCGGCTATTCGCCTCCTCGGAAGGTATTTTTTGGCACCATGGACAGAAAAATACGTATATTTTTAGCATCCGTATGACCGAGGTCAATCCAGCTGTCATCATACCACGACTTCGGCGCATACTGCTCGAATCGTTGAGCCAGTTGAAAACGAGTGGAAATGCCAGGCGAGCTTTTTTTGCAAATTCAATTAAAAAATAAAATTAATTAAACGGGTTTCTTATTCATTTAATTTTATTCGTAGTAATCCAAAGGTCTCATTAAAATTAAAATTATCCCGTTGTTTCAGGCTCGAGCAGCACAGCGCCCGTCTCATCTGCCAGCTGGCTAGGCAGAACCCCGACTTCATCAAGGTGTACGTCAGCCCAACCACGGAAGCGCTGCTGTCAAGATTACGGTATGAAATTTTGCACCTCCAAGAATTTCTGCGTTTAGAATCGAATCCGTCCATTCCGATGTGACGGTGGAGGTGCTGGATTGTCTGGGCGAGCTGGCGCTCGTCGGCGGCTCGGAAATGGTTCGAAATCTTCCCGTCGTCTTCAAATTCCTGCATCAGTGCATCACGGACAGCAGCCATCGTAGGAGGCGACAGGTATGGGTTTTTACTAAAATTTAAAGAATCGGGTCTTTTACATTATTGGGGGGGGGGGGGTAACTTTTTACTAAGGATCCAATTTTTTCTAACATTGTATATTCTACGCTTAAAATATCACAATTTTTCCAAAAAAACAACAAAATTATGGGTTTTTGGACCAAACGCCGATTCTCGACCAGAAGTTAACTAAAAAAATGTTTATTTCATTTGTTTTAAGTTTTTTTTACTTGAAATATAGTTTAATTTTGCTAACAAACACTTTTAACATACTTACTATCAAGTTACTAGGGATTTCTAGAATTGTAAGAAAAAATTCGCCCCCCCCCGCCACCGATGATGCCCAAGAACCAAAAAATCCTTTTTTTTTCAGGCTGCGCTACGAGCAATGTGCCGCATCGTTCGAACCACCGCCTATGTCATGGAGCCGTACAAGGACTACCCCACGCTTCTTGATGATCTTTTCCGGCTTTTGAAGGCAATTTTGCACGTTTTGATCAGAGCTCTCATTTTTAGACGGAAATGAGCGCCGAGATGCGGCGACAAACAATCCAAGTGCTCGGTGTGCTTGGCGCGCTGGATCCGTACCTACGGAAGGTGTATCTTGGCGACGTCCCGTCTTCTTCAACCCTCTCCACCGCCCTCTCGATGCCGTCTACTAGATTCCAAACGGATACGAGACAAGGTTAGGCTTTTACCTTTTAGAAAAAGAATTTGAAAATAGTGAACTTGAAAGAAAAATGGCTTATTTATTGGTAAGGAAAGACGCCTTTTTCTAAGGATCTTATGTTTAAAATGTAAATAGAGGAAGCGTCACAATTTTTTTTTTAGAATATACAAAAAATCTTGATTTTTCTACTAAATAAATGTTTTCTAAGTTTTTTAATTGTTTTTCGACTTTAAATATAATTAGCTTTCATCTAAAACACTATTAAAATTACTTACTATTGCGTTATAGGCATTTCTGAGCTTATAAAAAATCCCCACCCCAATAATGCAAAAGCACCGAAAGAAGAAACTGGAACGGAAAATGCCGTTTTCAGAGGTGATCCAATGGTTCAACTACGAGAAGTGCACCCTCGAGGAATTCTACCCGTCGATCACGCTGGCCAATCTGATGTTGATGGTCCAGGACGATGCCTACAACGATCATTACAAACAGGTAAAATTAGTAATTTTTTAAAATTAAACTTTTGAGCTTTACATTTAACCTTTTATTTTTAAAATTTTTAAGGTAAAATAAGTGGTTAATATTAAGATTCAGAATAATTAAGAAGTAACAAGTATACCACTATCCCTTTTTCTTTAGATCGCCCAAGCGCTGCTCACGATTTTCCAAGGGATGAACCAGGATGAATACAAGGCCTATGTCGAACAGGTTGGCTTGGAGGTTGTTTGTTAAATCCTCGTTTAGGTGCTACCCCGCCTCATCGAAGTGACGCGGAAGAACCGACAGCTGGAACACCGGAAGTTCTTCATCTCCCAAATAGCCCAACTCGTCGACATTGTCCGGCTCCACGCGAAGAACTACATGAAGTCCATCTTTCAAATGATTGCTGTAAGTCGAGCTCGTGCGCAAGTTCTTTTGCATTATCGGTGGGGGAACGAAATTTGTTTCTCAAAATCCAATTTTTTAAGTTTACATTTTTTAATGATTATTTTATAGATTTTTTATAACCGATTGTTTTTAGATTGGATTGAGAACGTTTTTCCAAAACTGTTTGTTGCTATTCCTTAGCATAAAATCTTTATAGATTTTCAATCAAGTGTACAAAAATATAGATTTTTCGACTTAAATAGCCAAAGTGTTTTCAGAATTGCAGCTAAAATTTGCATTTTTTGGCTTATTTCTATCTTATTGTATTTTATAGCAAAATTTTCTGTCAGAAAATTCGATTCCCCCCCTCCGATAATGCAAAAGAACCCATGTTCAGAACAATAGCATCCCATTTAGGAAGCCTGGTGCGAAGACCAGTCGATGAAGCTCACCATCATCAGCGCGTTGGAATTGATGGGGACGGCGCTGGGGAAGGATTTCGCCCCGTTCGTCGACGAGCTGATCCCGTATTTGCTACGCGTCATCCAGTCTGATCGGACGGCCGAACGACGGCTAACTACCAAGGTATTGGAATGCGGTTTGTCTTGAGCGAAACGGTTTCTTTAGGTGCTGGCGTGCGTGGGTGCGCTGTCCGGATGTTTGACGCCGCACCTCCACCTCGTGCTGCCGCCGATCCTTGCGATTGTCGACGACTCGAACAGCCTGATGAACGTGCGGGAATTGGCGCTGAACACTATTCTGCAATTAGGTGGATATTTTCTAACCTACAAAAAACAAATATTAAAATTATAATATTAAACTTTTTTTATACAATTTTAAATTTAATATAATGCCTCCAATTGATGAGTTCTCCAAATCGGGTTACTTTAAAGATAGCGAAATTCTAATTTCGAAATTTCATAATGTCTAATTTAATAGTGTCGGGAATACCAAAATTGTAAAAATTTCGACATTATGAAATTTCGGCATCATGGAAATTCGATTTTACGTATAAATTTCGACATTATCATTACACACCCGTTTTTAGCCGAAAGCGAGGACGTCTCCGAATTTGCGCCCCGCCTGATGCAAGCCTGGCTACGTGGTGTCGATGTCGTCTCTCTGCAAAAGCCGCTGCTCAAATTACTTGTTGTTGTCGCCGGACAGGTTGCTTAAAGTCTTGGGCCTTAAAATAAAATTCTATTCAGATGTGGCGCCACTTTGACGTCTACCGGACGAGCGTCGACATGGCCCTGTTGAAGCACAACCTGCAATGCCCCGAGTATGATCGGTTGACGTTCACGATGATGGACCACGAGCTGAAGCATGTAAGGGAACGCTTGGCCGATTTATTACATTTTTCGGTGCTTTTGTATTAACGGCGGGAGGTTCAAATTTTTTTTATACGTCTAAAAATACCTAGTACTATCAAAACATTTTCAAAAAGTCGAAACTGCCAAAAAAACAGCCAATTTTCTGTCGAAAATCGATATTTTTGGATTTTTTTAATCAAAATTTATAGGTATAATGCAACAAAACATGTCCGCTGTTTTTATTAAAAAAATTCTATCCTAATTTTCAAAATCCCCCCCGATAATGCGAAAGAACCCACTTTTCCTACAGATGGCTGGCACGGCGTGTGCCCCGAATCCCCTACCACCATCACAGTTTGACCACTCGAAGGGCCGGTCGAAGATGACGCGCCGCCAACCCGTCCAGGTCAAGAAGCAAAAGTTCAGCGCCGAGCTCGTCCGCCCCAACTGGATGGTTCGTACTTGTTGTCTGTAGTTTACAGCCACCACTGCAGACGGAAACCCTGGTGAATCGCGAGGACTGGTCGCAATGGTTGACGAAGTTGCGCTCGGCTTGCCTCAGGCTCAGGTGCGCTTTTACAAGCCTTTTCTAGACGAAAATTCCTTTTAGTAGCAGCGCTGCGCTGAGAGGTGCCGCTCCACTCACCGATCTCTACCCCCATTTGGCCAAGGATCTGTTCAACGCGGCTTTCATGTCCGTCTGGACCGAGCTGAGCCAACCGCACCAGGATGAGGTGATTTTTGGCGGATTTTGTTGATTTTTCCCAAAATCATTTTGCCGAAAATTGCCAAGAAAGTAAAATGCGTAAAAATAGCCAAAAAAAGGACATATGCTGTCATTTTTGGTATCAAAACGTTTCGTTGGCTCTTATAAAATCAAGATCAGTAAATAAATTAGGAAAAATGAGTTTAAGAAAAGTCAGGAAAGATAGTTAAGAAATAAATTATATCAAATTTAAAAAAATTTTGTCACGCTGCTTCCATAATTCGATTTTAGTTGACGAAAAACCTCGAAAATGCCCTGCGAAACAGTGGACAACCGGACATTGTGCAGACGATCCTCAACCTCGCCGAATTCATGGACCACTCTGAGAAAGGCCCATTGCCGATCCCGTATCACGTGCTGGGAAGTGCCGCCGAAGGCACCCGCGCCTATGCAAAGGCCCTCAGATACAAAGTGATTCTAAAAGTTTGACCAAAAAATTGCCTACTTCAGGAAATCGAGATCGAGCGCAAAATTGCGAAACGATACCCGGTGACCCCTGAAGATTGTCAAGCCCTCATCACGTAAAAAAATCCAATTTTTATGCAGTTTTTGCCCTTTTCAGGTACGCCAACAAATTGAACGTGCACGATGAGGCGGCTGGCGTCGTCAAATACGCTGAAAAGCATGGAATCCAAGCGGTCCTCCAGGGGAAATGGTACGAGAAGCTGCAGGATTGGGAGAAAGCCCTCGAGTTTTATCAGGTATAAAAATTACACGCGTCTAAAGTTAATTCCCGTTTTAAATATAAATAACTGACGTATTTCTAAAGCATTAATTTCAATCAAAAAAGGCGGTTTTTTGGCCAGAATGTCGACTTTTCCAAAAATATTTTTGACATTTTTTAGGTATTTTTCTAGTCGAAGTATAGTTTTATACTGCTAAAATATTATTAAGTTACTATTAAGTTACGAGGCATTTCTAGATTTATAAAAAAATTTTTGGTCCCCCCAATAATGCGAAAGAACCGACTTAATTTACTTTTTAGAAAGAGCCAAACCAAGACCTGGTCGCCCAGTACGAGATGCGATGTCTGGAGGCCCTCGGCCGATGGAAGGACCTGAACGAGATGGCGTCGTTTGAGAAGGCGACGGCGAACCCGAAGATTGCCGTCATGGCAGCAAGAGGAGCGTGGGCGGAAGGTAAATATATACAATTTTTCAAATCTAGTTTTTCACATATACAGGTCAACTCGATAAAATGGCCCAATTCGTCGAGATGGTGTCACCGAACACGCAAGATGGCTCGTATTTGAGGGCCGTGCTGGCCGTGCGAAATCAAGAATTCCGCAAGGCGACGTTTTTGATTGATAAGGTTCGAGATTCTACGAGATTCTAGTGTTGTGTTACCAGGTTCGAGACATGTACGACACGGAGTTGACGGCGTTGGCCGGCGAGAGCTACGAGAGGGCGTACGGAGCGATGGTGCTCATCCAGCAACTTGCCGAGCTGGAGGAGGCTATCGAGTATCGAGGTAAATTCGTATTTCTTTGGTATTGGAACCGTTTTTAGTCCGCAAAGATCGGCGACTTCGTATCTCGCTGCTCTGGTCTCGCCGGCTGCTCGATTGCCAGGAAGACGTCGAGCAGTGGCAGCGCGCCTTGTTCTTACGGTAATTTTTACTGGCTTAATTACGCAATTCCTTTAACTTGCTTACCTGTACTTGTTTTTAGGGAGATGGTCATGCCGACAAATCACATTCTTCCCCTCAAGGTGAAGTTTGCGTCGCTGTGCCGCCGTCAGGGACGTCATGACATGGCCAAGGATGTCCTGCGCAGTCTATTAGGTAGGGGAATTTGATATATTCATGTTTTGTTTTTATTAAAATTAGACTTTAAATGGAAATAAAAACGCTATTAAAAATATCGTGCTGCAGGTATCCCGCCCCGAGCCGAGCTCCACACCGCCTCTGTGCCCCAGGATAAGCCAAATTTGGTGATGGCCCTCTGCAAGCAGCTGTGGGCTGATGGGCTACACGGGTCGGCGGTGGCCACGCTGGATGCATTGGTAAATAGCTTTTTCTTTATTTTTAATTTGAAACTGCTTTTAGTCGCGCCATTTGGAAAGGACGGCCACTACGGAAATGCCCACGCAAAAGCGGAGGACATTGGCAAAGGTTGGTCAAAATCTCGTCGGCCGATTGCGAGCTAATTTCGAAATGACATTATGTCGAAATTGTGATTTTTTCGAAAATGGGTTATTTTTTTGTCGAAAAGCGTATATTATCCAAATTTTAATGCCCTTTTCGCCTCTATTATTCATCTTAAACATGTCGCAAATTGAATTGTCAGCGCATTGAACTTTCGAAAAAATGAATTTTCCACAAAATAATATTTCGACAGCCGATTAGCAAATCTTCGAAAGTTTTTGCACGGTATTTGAGAGATCCGAGAGATTTGTACCAGTATATTTCAGCGTTATGAAATTTGTGGAAGTTTTATAAATTCGACATTATGAACTTCGAGATTACGATTTTCGACATTTTAAAAGTAACCGCTTTTCAGGTATTCGTGAAACTTGGCGAATGGACGTACGCGGAAGGACTGCGAAATATTGAGAACAACTCTTATCCCAAGCAATCGGTATCATTTTTTCGATCTCTCTTACTTTTTGCGTCTAGGTCGGCTCTTCTGAAGGAGCATTGGCCCAGCTGTTGGCCCAGGCCGAACCGATGTCGAGGATGAAGAACGAGCGCCACCTCTCCCAAACCGTCATTCAGCTCTACCGAAAAGCCGCCGTGCAGCATGACCCCAGCTGGCACAAGGTAGACGAGTTTAGGGAAACGTTCTAATTTTATCTAGGCATGGCACCGTCTCGCCATCACCTACTACGCGACGCTACAGAGGGAACGGGAGCGTC
This sequence comes from Mesorhabditis spiculigera, assembly GCA_958295435.1. Lineage (NCBI taxonomy): Eukaryota > Metazoa > Nematoda > Chromadorea > Rhabditida > Rhabditidae > Mesorhabditis > Mesorhabditis spiculigera. Next base: position 91,554 of record CATQJA010001521.1, read on the forward strand.
TTCTAGCCGTCACGAATTCGGCTGGTGGCCAGGTACTCGGAAATATATCTTTAAACTACCTTCCACGTTGTGATATTTTTAGAATTAAAAAAATAGGAATAATATAGATTTTTTTTATCCAAAAATGGCCATTTTTGACCAAAATTTCACTTTTTGAAAATTTTTGAAAGGGTTTTCTGGTTGTAATATAGTTTTAGTTTTCTAAAAACATTCGTAAGCTGGTTACTATTAAGTTATTGGCATGGCTAGACTTCTATAAAAAAATTTGTTTCTCGATGATGCGAAAGGACATTAAAATTATTTTGCTTCGATTTTAGGCCCATCTTCACGGCTCCTTGAGCGCACCAGCGGGAAGTATTCCTGAAGATCAACGTAGGCGTCAAGCTTTCGAATATAAACTCCTCTTTTTAGCGAATGTTCCTGGCGCCCTGTCTCCCAATTTGCCGTATAATTCTGGCCAACCAGGCCCTTCGACCCAACCACCGCCCATCACGTTCCAGGCAAGCCTTTCCTACCTCTTCCGAACCGCCTTTTTCAGACTGGCGCGACTCCTGCTGCGAAGGTTGTCGCCGAGCTGCGCAACAACATCAAGCAGCTCGCCCTGCACTCGATCTCCTCCTTCATCGAGGCCCTGAAGCTCGCCAAGGGATCACGGCTCGAAGACACGCTTCGACTTATGGCATTGCTCTTCGACATCACCGAGACGTTGCCGACCGAGTTGCGCAACGGGCTGAAGAAGTTGCCGCCAGAGATGTGGCTTGAGGTTGATTTTTGCTGACAAATAAAAACATCCTTTTAGGCTGTCCCTCAATTGATCGCTCGACTGGAGGCGAAGAACTCGCAGGACACGAGGGAGGCGCGGAATGCTGGCATCGTCAAGCAGGTCATCCTCGACGTCAGCAAGGTGTATCCGCAGGTATCCGAACTTCAAGCTTTGTTTTATTAATTTTCACAGGCGCTCGTCTACCCAATCACGGTCGCTGCAAAATCAAGTGGTTCGGAAAATGGGCTGGAGCTGTTCACGCTATTCAGTGCGTCTTTTGGTGCTTGGTGTAGCTATAATTTTAGGTGACATGTCCCCGAAGCACAACAAGCTGGCCGAAGAGGCGAAGCTGGTCACCGAGGAGCTCGTTCGATGCGCCATCCTTTGGCACGAACAGTGGAACGAAGCCCTGGACGAGGCGAGCCGGCTGTATTTCCAGGAGAACGACATCCCCGGTTTCCTGGCAACCCTCGACCCGATGCACCAAAGGCTGAAGACGGCCCCGATGACGATCAAGGTAGAACCGTGGAAATCCATTAAAATTACCATGCCTTTGTTTAGGAACACTCGTTTGTACAAACCTACTTCGCCGATCTGACGGACGCGCTCAAGTTCTGCAACGCCTACCGCATTGGCCAAGACCGAAAAGAGCTGGCGCAGGCCTGGGAAATCTACATCAACGTGTTCAAGCGGATTCAAGTACATTTTAGGGCGGCCTCAAAATACGCTACTTTATAGGGTCAACTTCGACAACTGACCTCCTTGGACCTGACGTACGTGTCGCCAAAGTTGAAGAATGCCAAAGATCTCTCCATTTCGGGTAAGAATCTGGACGCGGTGATTACACCTCATTTTCAGTCCCCGGCACCTACGACCCAGCACAAACGGACGAGGACATTGTCCGCATCAGCTACGTCGACACCCTGCTGACCGTCATCAGCAGCAAGCAAAAGCCGAGGAAAATGCAGATGAGAGGTAGTTTACGCGAAAAATCACGTTAATATTTATATTTAGGCAGCAACGGACGGGATTACATGTTCCTGCTGAAGGGACACGAAGACCCGCGTCAGGACGAGCGTGTCATGCAGCTATTCGGGCTGGTTAACGCCATGCTAGCGAAAAATGAAGAAACTGGACGCACGAATCTTGCCATTCAGGTGTTGAAGATTTTTATAGTTTTAACCAAACAATTTTTAGCGCTATTCCATCATTGCCCTCTCGCAAAACTCGGGCCTGATCGGCTGGGTGCCAAACTGCGACACGCTGCACACGCTCGTCAAGGAGTACCGCGAAAAGAAGAAGGTCAGATTGGCCTAACTTTTATAAATTTGTATACCTCAAATTTAGATATCGCTATCCGCCGAGCACAAAGAAATGCAAGCCAACGCGCAAGATCTGGAGACGTTGCCGCTCGATCAGAAGGTGGGCAGAAATCTTTTAAATATTCAGCTTTTTAGGTGCAACTTTTCAACCTGGCCCTCGCAAAGACGAGCGGCGATGATTTGCAGAAGATTTTGTGGCTCAAGAGTCCCAGGTTTGTGTTCCAATATGGATTGAGAATATTTTTGGATCTTTCGCATTATCGGGGGGGGGGCTTTTTGTATGACTCTAGAAATGTCTGATAACTTAATATGCAGGATTTTTAATAGCGTTTTAGTGGGAAAAACAAGATTTCAACAGTTCAAAAAACTTTTAAAAAGTCGACATTTGGCAACGACTGGCCATTTTTGGTAGAAAAATCGTCATTCTGTCATTTTTTCATCAAATTTTGCTAAGTTTTCACGTGGAGGAATCGAAAAAACCATTTATAAACACTTACAGTATTTATACTTGAAAAATTAGACCATAGGAAAGCCCCCCCACCCGATAATCCCAAGGAACCATTTTAGCTCCATTTTTTAGCTCCGAAGTTTGGTTCGACCGGCGCACGAATTACACCCGCTCGATGGCCGTGATGAGCATGGTTGGGTACATTCTGGGGCTTGGCGATCGGTAGGTGCCATTTTTGTCCCGACTACGATAATTTTAGCCACCCCTCAAATCTGATGCTCGACCGGCTAACGGGCAAGATTGTGCACATCGACTTTGGCGACTGCTTCGAGGTGGCCATGTCCCGGGAGAAGTACCCGGAAAAGATCCCCTTCCGCTTGACGCGCATGCTCATCAAGGTCGGCTATAGAAATTGTATTTTTATGGTCATTGCAGGCGATGGAGGTCTGCGGCATTAATGGTAACTATCGTCATACTTCGGAGCGAGTGCTCGGTCTTTTGCGTGCGAACAAAGATTCTCTGCTCGCCGTCCTTGAGGCCTTCGTCAATGACCCGAACATCAACTGGCGGTTGTTGGAAGGTGTGTGGCTGATAATAAAAAAATCAGGATCTTTTGCGTTATCGGGGGGGGGGCAACTTCTTTCTTATGATCTTATTCTTCAAATATAAATATTGGAAGTGCTTCTAAACCTTTTTTTTACTTTTTTAAACGTCAAAGCTTACGATTTTTATTAAAGAGATCAAAAATCACCTTTTTAAACTTAAATATAACTATTTTCCATTTAGTGAACCGGCAACGACGGAACCCCGCCGAGAAGCAGGACATTTCCAAGATGGTCAAGGACGAAGGGCTCAGTCAAGAGTCGGCTCGAAAAATTGTCGAGCGGATCAAGAGCAAGCTCATCGGTAAGGGTGCCTAAACATTACAATGCCTTGCCTAGGACACGACTTCGAACCGGAGCGCGAGTACAACGTCGTCGAGCAGTTCAACAAGCTCGTCGAAGAGGCCACAAACGCCGAAAATCTGTGCCAATGTTACGTGGGATGGTGCCCGTTCTGGTAGTAAAGCTGCTAATCATTGCAAAACTGTGCTAATCTGTATGTACCTATTTTTGTATGTTTGAGTCTAGAAACGGCTTATGAACTCACTCCCCGGCTTCAATCAGAGAGTATGCCTTGTTGCTTGGAATCGTTGATTTTTTTTGTCTCATCCTCTGAATTGGGCCTCAATACCTTGTCATACCGCACTTGATCGATTTATGTGTTTTTTGTGTGTCAGTGTCTTATTAGCGTGAGATAAAGATTAGGTCATAAAATCCGAAAATCGATCCGCTATTAAATACGGCTGAATACAAGCACACCGGATTACGAATACCGAAGAAACGCGGATTACTGTCAGTTTCTTAGTATGCCAGTATACCATGCCAGTTAGCACACCAGAATCAGCGTTTCAAGGCGGTTCGAATAAGCCCAGAGCGAAATTGTAATGCGCGCTTTTTAAATCGATATCGATCTAAATTTTCGCTTAGGATGGTTGCGCGATTTTGACCCAGAAAACAGCACCTGGGGGTACTTACTACTACAGATGGGTTCCCAAGTCGCCTGCTATTTACCCATACGCGATGCTCATAATTTTCCAGGTTCTTCCTGACCAATAAATTACTTTTAAAGGTATGCTTTTGAAAGGTTTAACCTTAGTAGAAGCGCAATAAATCAATCCCTTATTTGCTTTCAGAAAACATGCTAGACAAATTTGCCGTGAAGGATCTTCCCTCACTCTTATTGAGGAAACTCTATAGCAAGTTGAACCCTGATGCAAAGTATCGCTTTCGGGCCGTTAATAAGGTATATCTGTTCTAATTCGAGTGTGGGGAAAACGATGCGGGAACAATTGTAATAAAAAGTTAGAACAAGACAAAAATACCTTTTGAAACCCACTGGAATGCTAGTGTTCGGTATTTTAGCGATTTTTTCGAGCTTTTGCGGACGTCATTCGATGCAGCATCGAAAAATACCAAGTGTTTGAATTTCGTCACCAAAAAAGGGTAATAAACAATAGTTACAGTAACAACAAGCTTTAAACGAGATTTCCACATGGGAGCGTACATTCAAAACCTAGTTTTCGACGTTTCTATATTTTTACGAAATTTTTGTAATTTTCATGAGCCTCATCAGTTAGCGCGTCAAAAATACAAACGAAGAATTTTATTTACAAATTAATTTTAATTACTGATAATGGCGTCTTACATAAAAAGCTATAGCACAAAAGAAGTAGGTTACCGGAAATCCCCCGCACATTTTTCCCCCGCTGGAAATAGAACATCAACTTTCGAGGCGTTCTTTGGGGTGGCTTCACCCGGCAGCCGACTCCTGTCTGGTCCGGTGTGTTCGATGGCTCTGGAACGACGGATGGTAACGAAATATTGGCAAAAATCTGTTTTGGTTTACAGACATGGCGTGCAGACATCGAAGTCGAGCCAGGAGTCGAGTTTATAATTGAATACAGTTGGGATCCCGAGCGCTCGATCCATCTCAGATCGGAAAATAAGATGAGCAATGAGAACCGGTCAGTACTTTCACAAATTTTTATTCAAAAATATCAAAAATACAGATTTTTCGACAAAAAAGGCCGATTTTGACCAGAATTTCGACCTTTTTTTTTGGAATTTTTCGGTTTAAGCATAGTTTGTTATAATTTAATGTTATTATGCTATCGGTTTGTCGAAAAACTTTTTGTCCAAATTTAAGGTGCTGAAATTTCGATTTTGAGGCGAATAATTGAGGCGCAAAAAAAGCATTGAAATGCCTACAAAATTACCTTTCGACAAAATAAAAATAGGCTATTAAAAAACTTCCCATTAATTTCCAGGCCTATATATTGTATAAAAAAATTTCACCCTCCCCCCGATAATGGGAAAGAACTTATTTGTCGCTTGTAGGGAGTTGACGGTGGTCGGCAATTCGAAGACATGGTTCCGGCTCCTCGAAAAGCTGAGAGCCTATAACCAGAATTTCAATTTTAACGCACAGCGGTGGGGCCACGCTGATGGAAGCAGATTTTCGGTCGTAATAAGAAGACTTCCGGATGCACAACGCCGTTTCATAGCCCTGGGCAGCAACACATTCCAGGTACGGATGCGCAGCTTTCCGAATACAGGGTATCCCATAAAAAGACCCACTCTAGCGGTCCACAGTGATGTCGGATTTTGACGATTTAGGCTTGGCTGAATTTCGATGCCTTTTCCCCATGCAAGTGTTTTTAAGAAAAACACCATTTTCGAAATTTTTACATCTTTCCTGGCAGTCCAGGGTCAGCTCTTTGAAAGGCATTTGAGAAAACACAGCTTGGATGGGACTGGAACCGATTAAATTGAGTTTTTGCACAAAATTGCGTAATTTAATCCCAAAAAACGAAGATAATCGGGTTAAAAATTCGGGAATTTCGAAAATCGGAAAGAGCATATCTCCTCAGCTCGTCGAGAGCTTTCGATAGATACCTAAATCGTCAACATCGGACATCACTGTGGAGCGCTAGAGGGGGTCTTTTTTTGGGATACCCTGTATAATAGCTACCGGTATTTTAGTTAAGCATCACACGTGTGGCGAGCATCATGTCCTGCCTTCGCAAGAGGCCCGACTTTGTAAGCGCTTTCTCTTTTATTTTTCTACCTGGTTGATGCTTATCTTACGATTTCTTACGAAATAAGGTTTGCCTCCAGGGCTTCGAGTATATAACGTTCGAATTTCGGCACTGGTTTGTTAGCGGGGGGACTAAGTCTCCGCGGTTATTCAGAACGATCCTATATTAAAATGTAACACAGTTTATAGAAACTAAAGTGTGTTTAGTATAAAAACTAAAAAAAACTTTTTGGTCGAAAAACGCATGAAAATGGTACAAATTTTCGAGACTTCAAAAAGTCTAAATATTTTTTGTACCTTTCTATCACGACAAAAATATAAAATGCATTAGTTATTATTAACAGGAAGGTATAGACGAAGAAAAATTACTTTTCCCCTGCTAAAAAAACACCCCTCCCGCTAACAGTCCAGGTCCAGGTACAATTTTCCAATGTTGGGTTTAGAACGAAAAAAATGTCGCAGAGTGGTTTGACCGGTTTCGCGATCGCGGTTTTTCCACCTCCGAGTTGCGCCAGTGGGCAAAGAAGGTAGGCATAATCCGAAATCGTAAGCATTTGTGTTTTCCTTTTCCTTTACTTTCGCAGCCTTGTTGCTTTTCAGCTGGTTCGGTTGCCCGTATTGGGGCTGGGGCCCTATATTCATGATCGAAATGAGATAGAACCAGTTCTGGATGGCCTCAAGGCGCTCCTCAAGTTTCTCATTCGTAAGGTACGGTTTTGCGAGAGATAGCGATAGAGTGAGAGAGTAAGAGAGTGATAGAGAGAGTGATAGAGACACATAGATTAATAGGAACTTACGCGGCATTAAAATGTCAATGCCTTAACGCGCCGTTTAGCATCCACCCCAAGGAGAGCAAACGCGAATGTTCTATATGGTTGTCGATCTTGAATATTTTTATCGACCTTCCCAAGAGGTCCAGGTTGGTGTTTATTACGTAGTTTTCTGAACCAGTCCGCTTTAGGAGGATCTTCATCGTCAGTTTTCGAAAAGACTGAAACGAATCGTGAAATCCGTCGGGTTGCCGGATGGCACGATGCTTTTCGACAATTACTCAGAACCTCCGAAGATGGTAGGTCCATCATACTGTATCGGGAATCCGGATGAGCTTTTCAGGATTTGCTTTCGGTTTGCCAAGGTTTTGTCAACATCCTTTTTGACATAATTCTTTTCCAAATTCATTTTGCCAAAAAGGTCAATGCGCTGAAATTTAAATTTCGAAAAATTGAAATTTAGGCAAAATGAATTTCACAAAATGATTTCCGGCGAAACGAAACGAATTTGACATTTTTCAGCACCACAGACTTTATGTTTTGGCGCAGGGCTTTGGTCGGGAACCGGAAGAATTCAGCGAAAAAATGTTGCGACCCAACTTTCGAGATTGGTGGGGAACGGAGACGAACATCTTCAGCGGCAGCCAACGGCCCTTCACAGTTTCGACTCATCAACAATAATTTTTCCCGTTTCATTGGAGTGAAGTTACGAATACTTTTTTCACGATAAATTCTGATGTACGAAAGAAAGTCTATTTTTTTTTGTTTGCCCGTGTCTTATTTGCGTGTGATAGACGGGTACTGGACTGTTAGCAGGGGGGGGACTAATTCTTCCCATTAACCCGGCAGGGTCCTATAACAAAATATAAACCATTTTCCTAGCATTTGACACAGTTTTAAGATATAAAAAGCTCCAAAAAACTTCGAAAAATTCATAAATTTTTCACTTTTTGATCAAAAATGTATGAAAAATGACCAAAACGGGTACCGATAAAAAATTAGTTTCACATCGAATTGAATTTTATTCACAAAAGTATAAAAATGAGCAATCGTCAACAAAAAAAAATCTAAATTTACGGCTTGGTGGCACGATGGTCTGCTCCGACTGCCTGGCTGATATTCGTCAGCCCATCTTTGCGAAGACACTCAACAAGCTCGCGTTTTACCTGAAGCACGTGAGGATAAACGCTTTTCGACTAACCCGTCCTATCACTGGGAAACCTTGGTATACCATCGAAGTGTAGAGCTGCACAACGCTGGCACCGGCCCTCACTTTCTCGTATGCATCTGCGCCCGAAGCGATGCCTCCACAGCCGATGATCGGCACCTTGCCGCCAGTTAGCCTAGAAAAAAATTGAAAGGCATTGAAATCCTTACTTATACATTTTCCGGATGCAGTTCGTGCTCAACTCCTTGAGAGGCACCCCGGAAAGACCGCCGGTTTGATCTGAATATTTTGGGTTACTTTAAAAATCTCGAATATCCTAATGTCGAAATTCCTAGTGACGAAAACCAAAATGTCGAGATGTGCTAATTTCGTAATTTCGAAGTTTCAATTGGCGAAATATAATAATGTCGAAAAACATATAGAAATTTCCATTCGAAATTTCATAATGTCGAAATTTCACAATGCCGAAACTTCATGCTGCCGAAATTTCAGAATGCCGAAATTAGCATAGGAAAATCATCAGGACTACCAAATCCTATTGAAAAAATGTCGACTTTTCGAAATTTGGACATAATGAAATTTTCGACATAGATTTCGACATAATGAATTTCGAAAATGTGATTTTTGGCATGCAGAAATTTCGGCATTTTCAAATTTAGATATTACCAAATTTCGGCATTCTGAGGTTCTCGACATTTTCAAATTTCGACATTATAATTTCGAACCTATAATTTTCGGCATTCTGATAGCAAATCGAACATTTCAACAATTATCACACGCTTCTGCGCATACCTTTCTCCGAACTTTGCAGTGAGTCTGGTCTGCTGATTGTGGTATTCGAAATGATGAGCCCAGCCACGCCAAATTTCGGATCCATGACAACCTAAAGGCAAAAATGTATAATTTTTTAAAGGGCAAAATTACCTTTGCGATATCTGCCAGCTCGGCGTCGACCAAGTCGGGGGCGATCTTGAGGAAGATCTTCGGCGGGTTCGGCAGTTTGTGCATATCCACCGCGCGCTTCACGTAGGCGAGAAGCTATCATTTTCCGTGTAATAACGCAGGAATTAATGACTCACCTGTTCCAACGGTTTTCTCCCTTGCATCGAGCGAAGCCCTGGGGTATTAGGCGAAGACACGTTGACGACCAGATAGTCGGAATGCATCGCAAAATGATTGACGCCGACCTCGTAGTCGAGTTTGCAACTAAAAAAACAAAAACTGGGTACTGGACTGTTAGCAGGGGGGCACTAATTTTTCCAACTGATCCTGTATCCTACTATATATAAAAAAAATAGTTTCTGTGTGTGTGTGGACACTGCATAAAAACCCGGGTTCCAGCCATAACTCGAAGGGAAGAGGATTTTATGGTTCAGAAATAAAGGGGTTAGGGGTAATCGAGGGCGTAGATTACTGCGCGCTTATCATATTTTTACTAAAATGACCTTTTATACCCTATTTTAGCTATTTAAAAACATATGGAAATATACTAATTTGCATACGGCTATTAATTCGGATCATTCTGGGCTTTGCGGGGTTCCCAGTAGGTTGCTCAATTTCTTCCCGTGGTGCCTTTCCCTAACGTGCTTCGTAATATTAATGCAAATTATAATATCCAGTGCCCGTGTATCAAAGGGCCCCGCAGAGAGGCCAGGGTTGAAAAGTCGCGAAGCGGCTTTTCAACCCTGGTAGTGTTATAACAAAATATAACCCATTTTCATAGCATTTTATACAGCTTTTATGTATGAAAAAAACTTATAAAATTCACAAAATTTTTGAATTTTAAGATATGAAAATTTCTTGGACATGAAATGCTCAGACAAAATTTTTCAAACTTCGAAAATTATGAACTTTGGTGTGTGAAAAGTTACCAAAAAAGTCCAAATTTTCGATCTAAAAAGTCCCAAAATATTTTTTGGAACTTTCTAGCCTTTAAAAGCTACTAGAAACACGATAAAAATACTATATTTTCTTAACAGGTAGCTCGGAAAACAAAAATTAGTACCCCCCCGCTAACAGCCCAGTGCCAAAAACGAAATCCACTATAAATTAACGAGCTTACTTTTCATCCGAAGTCATCTTATTCTTGCCGAGGTTGACGCCGAAGACGGCCATCCCGGGGGACCATGGGGCGGCGCGTGCAGCCTGTTTTCATTTTATGCGAGGCAAAAGCATTTACGCACCTTAACACGCACTTGCACCTTCCCGACGCCTTCGCTGTTGAACCCGTAGCGATTTATTACAGCCTAAAATTCCAATATTTAAGCCAAGGTAAAACTAATACAAACCCGATCCTCCTCGAGCCGAAAAACGCGTGGCTGCGGGTTTCCGGGTTGAGGAAGCGGCGTGATTGAACCAATTTCGATCATGCCGAATCCGCTGTTGGCCAGTGGGAGAATCGCTTCACCGTCCTAAAAAGCAATTCTGGACTTATAAAGGTAAAAATAGGATAACGGAGGGAGCAAAGGTTTTTACAATAAAAATATTTTTAAAAATCGTTTTTCGGGCTATGAAAAAGCTGTTAGTATGTTTTTCAGCCCTCTATCGAATTCATTCTCAAAAATCAATTCAAACAGTCGAAAATGCATACAAAATGCCAAAAAGGGGCCGTGCCCATAATTTTCAACCAAAGTTTTTATGCCATAAAACCTTTATATTACACTCTTCCGCGCTGAAACTAATTCTGTTCGGATATTTTTCGGTGCACTATCGAATGACGCTCACGAAACCCCACAGTATTTTAATCTATTAGAAAAATGCTCCGCCCGTTATCCTATTCCGTCCTTATAAAGACAGCGACCAACCTTGTCAAAACCTGCAGCCAGCCCGATTGGGTTCTTCAATTTCTGACCGGCAAACTAAAAATAACTGGTCGCCCTGCCTTGCTTCTTATACCTCACACTCCAGCTCCGGATATTCCCAATGGTTCGGGCCAAATCGGGGCAAAAGCCCAAGCTTGCACGCCTAAACAGAAACAGCGGTTTCAAGAACAACCATTTCTTACTTTGATGGCCCATCGATGTGCCGTCTCGCCGTCGCTGAGCCGGTGCACCAGCGGCATTAACTAAAAAGAATCCACTAAAAATGGTTTTTAGAGTTACCCCTTAACGTAGAAGACCTCGCCACCGAAGAGAAGCTCAATAGCCCCGAAGCCAAGCAACCCACCACCGATGCAGTAGATCTAAATCACAAAAGCGGAAGTTTAAAGAATTTACAGTTCTTTTGCATTAGCGGGGGAGGCAAGTTTTTTAGAATCCGATTTTTCAAATATAAATAGTGGTGGCGTTTGTAAACTATTGTTTGATAGTCTTAAACGTGAGAACCTCACACATTTTGATCAAAAAATATCAAAAAGATCCAATTTTCGACAAAAATGGCTGATTTTACCAAAATTCCGACTTTTTAAACATTTTTAAAAGTATTTAGATAGTATTTCTAGTCGAAATATGGTTATACGTTACTAAAAATACTATTAAAACGTACCGATGATTTTGTGATGTAACCGGGTGGTAGTTTGGCGTACATCTTCTAGGCGGTTTTGACGGAGGGCAGGCTGCCGCGAAAGTTTTCAAACTGGAAAAAAGATGGTTTGAATTATCCGAATCGCACCTGTTCTGCCGTAAACTCGTAGCGCTCCTCGGTGGCGTCGTCGAAGCGCAAGAAGAGGGTGAAGATGGTCCGCAAGGCGTCGAGGGAACAGTCAACGGGCGCGGAGAGCTGGAATTTGTCAGTTTGGTACTGGACTGTTAGCAGGGGGATATTTTTCCCAGTAAACTTCTACGGTTTTATAGCAAAATCTAAACCATTTTTATAATATTTTACCCAGTTTTAGATATAAAAAGCTCGTAAAAAAAACTTATAAAAACCTTGGAAATTGTTGACTTTTTGCTCAAAAATGTATGAAAAATTGTTCAGCGTTTAAAATGGCTTTTGTAACTTTCTAGAAGAAATGAACTTTGAAACTACGAAAAACATGATCAAAATACACGATTTATTATAAACGGAAAAACAAACATTTGTTTTCTCCCTGTTAACGCCCCAGTTTTATCAATTCCTATTCAAAAAATTAAATTCATGGCAAAGAAAAGCTTTAGAAACTATTCACCTTTACAGTCCAATCAAAAGCAACGATCGTCTTTGTCAGGCCACTATCCAGCGTGGGCATCAACTAAAAAACGACCTTATACGCCTCCAGTTTTAATCTCAATAAAATGCCAACAACTTCCGATATCTGAATGTAACGATAGCCACAACCATTTATCATCTGGGGCACCAGGTAAACCAAGAAAGAGAATAAAGAAGAAAAAACACGTCTCGGACGTCGAAACAATATAGAAAAACAACAAATACCCCGGTGAAATGACCAGCAAGAGGTTTTAGGGGTACTGGGTTGTTAGCAGGGGGACTAATTTTTCCCAGTAATTGTTCTGTTCATTTTGAATTATTACTTTTTTCTCAAAAATTTATGAAAATGATCAAAAACCCAAAATTTTACGATTTTCGAATGTCTAAAATATTTTCTGTAACGTTCTAGCCATCAATTTATGATGAACAAGTCGGTATCGACGGAAAAACCAAGGCTTCCAGCCATTCCCCCCTGCTAACAGTCCAGTACCAAGTTTTAGCTAGGGTCACAGCGTTTTTTGGGTACAAGGCACATTAATAATTTGGGTTTAAGGCATACAGTGAAGGCTAAAAAGCGGTTGAGAGAGAGAGAGAGAGAGAGAGAGAGAGAGAGAGAGAGAAACGCGCTGGACAAACGCGCTGGCGACAAGAACCCAGGGGCCGTATATCAACCACGAGATAAGGCACTGGTCATTTGGCCCGTGAACTACCGGATTCCCGCTTCGATGTGGGGGAGAGACGCTAAAATAAGAGCAGATGTGTGTCAGTGGCAAACTACAACCGGGGATTGGGATAAAATCGAGGAATGATTATGCGGTAACTTTTGGCATGAGCCGGAACAAAAAATGGGGGGCATAATTCTCTAGACGAATTTCCTGGAAAGCCGGCAAGTAGAAAGGAATCTATCACAGATGGAGCGAATAACAATAAAAATGTTCTGCTTAAAAATCTAAAAATTCAAATCTCTGTCCGGAGCTTTGAGCTGAACACCTCTTCCGCGTCGTCGGAATCGGAATCCGACGAGCCGAGCATCCGGACGCGATCGCTGCCCGCGCGGTAGTGCGGCAGTTTGGTGTATCTAAAAAATTATTTTAGGTTCTTTCGCATTAACGGGGGGAGGGCGGAACCAAAATTTTCTGTATACGTCTAGAAATGCCGAATAACTTACTAGAACTTATTTTTATAATGTTTTTAGTACAATAAACTATATTACAACTAGAAAAACTAGCTAAAACTTTCAAAAATTGTTCAAAAAAGTGGAAATTTTGGTCCGAAACGGCCATTTTTGGTCGAAAAATCCGTTTTTTTGTTGTATCTTTTAATAAAGTTTTTGAAAGCTTTTACGCTGAGGACCAATTGAAAAGTTTAGAAATAGTTCCACTATTTATATTTTAAAATTTTATCCTAAAAAAAGTTGTGTCCCCCGATAATGTGAAAGAACCGATTTTTTAAAACTAAGTCGTACTCGATTGAGCTGGTCGTCTCCTCGCGGAAACACCAGAGGAAGGCGGTGCCGACGAGTACGATGATCACCACGATTATTATCACCCAGATGAAGGACCTGAAAAAAGGTATGTTTAAAAAGGGATGAAAGCCCACCAGAAAAGCGATCCCGATGATCCAGCACGGCGAATCGGGCCTTTCAGCGTGCAGTCTTCTAAAAACGGACAATTAGTTGTTCTGGACTGTTATCGGGGGGTTAAATTTGACTAAAGCCCCTAACAAAATACAACTACTTTTATAGCTTTTTACGCAGTTTTTAAGTCTAGAAAGTTCATCAAAGTTATTAAAATGTTCCATTTAACATTTTAATACATATGAAAATAGTCAAAAATATTCTGGATGACTTTTTAGTAATCAAAACCTGCTAAAAGCACTATACTCACACACTGTAAAACGCTAAAATTTATGGAAATCGTCAAAATCTCCATATTTTCGATATTTTTAGGCTTTTAGGAACGCTAAATAGCTTTCCCGCTAATGTTTATAGCCGGTATTTTTGCTTAAAATTCGATAAACCAACCACAATGATGGGTATCCGGGCGCTGTCCAGTCAGACAGCACGGACGACAGTAGCCGACGCTCTGATTGCCGTACCCCTCGGCGCAGGTGTCGCAGAAGAGCGGGCCGGCGCCGTGGCATGTCTTGCACGCTTCATCGCAAAGTGTGCACTTGTTTTGAAGGGCCAGGTAAAATCTAAAACAAATTACTATTGGGCCGTTTTTAACGCTTACCCCGGACCGCACATATTTTCCTTGAGCACACACCGCGCCTGGATCAGGTTGGTTTGATCTGAAACGGAAATTTAATTCTGGTTCTGAAAATAAAATGGTTATCTTGGACCGGGGGATGATGGGGGAAGATGAAACGGATGGATGAAACGGATAGGGAGACCCAGAAACAAAGGTTTGCTCGGTTCTTTCGCATTATCGGGGGGAGGGGCAACTTTTTTCTAAGGATCTAATTTTTGAAAAAGAAATAGAGGAAGCGTTTATAAACTGTTTTTTTTTTACTATTCATAGACGCAAAAAATTACAAATTTCTATGAAAAAAAAACCAAAAATATACCGATTTTTCGACCAAAATGGCCAATTTTTGACTTTTTAAAATCCTTTTAAACTTTCTTAGATAGTTGCTCTAGTGAACTATAGTTCTATTCCACTAAAGACATCAATAAAGTAGTTCCTGTTAATTTACTACGCATCTCCAGCCTTGTATAGCCCCCCCCCCCGATAATTCCTAAGAACCGTTTTTCTATTGGGGTTAGTTCTCGTGCAACGTACCAGCCACCGACGACACCGTGGTCATGTTTTCGTCTAAAGGACGGTACAATGATACCAGATACCACAAAAGCACATGGAAATTAACGTAGAGTTGATCGGCTTGATGGGCGCGACTTTTCGTGGCGAGCTAACGATCGTGCAGAGCGCTTTTTCAGGCAAATAATACTTTACAACATCTATGTGAATGAATAAACCGCAACCAACCGCATTTACGATACGCCAAAGTGTATAACATTTATATAGAACTTGAGGTCGCTTAGTATTCCCGGGTGATCCAAATTTTTCCTGAGGGTCCAATTTTGTGATAGAATTATTCCTAAACCATTTTTAATGTTAATAAACACAAAAACCTCACAAAGTGCACTAAAATGCCAAAATATCGGGTTTTCGACCAAAATTTAAATTTTTTAAGCAGTTTTCAAAGTTTTCTAAACAGACTATCCGCTTGAAAACAGCTACTGTTTGCTAAAAAGGCTATTCAAACACTTGTCATTATGTTGGAAGTGTTTCTAAACCATTTTTAACATATAAAAATACCTAAACTTTACAAAAAATGCATTAAAATGCCAAAATTTCGGTGTTTCGAGCGGAATTTAAAACTTTTCAAATTAGGATTCGACTCCCGTATAGCTGGATTCTGCTAAAAAGACTATTAAAAATGCTTGCTATGACGTTACTATCCAAAACTCAACTTATAGGCATAAATTCGGATCTCCCGGAAATATTAAAGAGCCAAGCTTTACTTTAAACTTACAATCTGCGATCAGCCCCATCGGACACGACTCGACGCAAGTGCCGTGGTCAAAGTGCCCGTAGTGGTCGACGTCGATGAGCAGCTGCGCGCCCGGGCAAGTTTCGCAAACCTAATTCCAGGGTTTACATAGAATTTTAGCGCTACTTTTTCATACCTCCGAGGCACTGCACGTTTTACAGTGGACCGAGCAGGTTCGGCAGTTGGTCCCATCAAGATAGTAGCCGTCATCACAGTGCGTCACGCACCTAAAACACGATTTTGGCCCGAAAATGGCAACGAAGGACCCCCGGATAAAAACAAAACATAAAAAGCAAGGAGATATACGATATTTCGGTTCTTTCGCATTATCGTGGGGACCAAATTTTGCTGTATAAGTCTATAAATGGCTAGCAACTTCATAGGAAGTATTTTAATCATGTTTTTAGTAAAAATAAAACTATATTTCAACTAAAAAAACTGGATAAAAACTTTAAAAAGTCGAAATCTTGGACAGAAACCGACCATTTTTGGTGGAAAATCGATATTTTTGATATGTTCTATAAAAAAATTGTAATTCTTTACGCATAGGTATATTAAATTTCATATTTAAAAATTAGATCCTAGGAAAAAAGTCCCACCCCCGATAATGCGAAAGAACCGATTGTTCCCGAGGAAAGTGAAGCACCCGTATACAGAAAAAGTAACGTAAGCTCGTCTCACTTGAACCCGCTCTTTAGTGGCGCGTTGCTGTAAGGGTTTAACGGAGGCTAAAAGAGCGCTTACTTGAAACCGGCACGGTTGCGGAGTGTTTGGGTGTAGTGTCGGCAGGAGAAACAGGAAGAAGCGCTGCGCGGTTCGGTGCATCTGAATAGAAGGTTAGTGATCTTAGAAATTCATCAAAAAAGATACTTTTAGTCAAAAAATTAATAAATAAAGCATAAAATCCTACCTTATATAATTTTGGAGTGTATCTCTGTGTGTGTGTGTGTGGATGTCACTTTCGAGGCCCGATTTGAGGGCCTTCCCGTGTCCCAAATGCGCTGATTTTTGTCACTTAGGGGAATCGACCCTCCTCTTTCCGATGGCGTTTTCAGAATTTCGATAAAATACAAGTTTACAAAGTTAAAGCCGGTTTTATTCATTTTTGGGGGTAATTTGCATAAAATGAAAAAATACAAATTTCCTCATTCTTGCAATTTGCCCCGCGTGTGTGGTCGGTGGCGGGAAGGGGTCCGAAGGACCCGAGCTATCGGAAAGTCAAATTTTTCATGCAAAGGCACAATTCCAGCGCCCAAGGCCCGCGAAGCGGGTTTTGGGCGCTGGTCTCAAATAAATTTGCTGATATTACCCGGCCGCACATTCCTCGTGGCAATCGCCGGCCGATTGGAGGTTGCTGTTTTGCAGATCGCTCGAAGATTCATCTGTCTAAAATAATAAAAATAAAAAGAAGATCGTAAAAGAAGAGCAAATGCAAGAAAATCAGTGTTTTTCCAGCCAGATGCAGTATTTTTGTGGTGCTGGACTGTTAGCGAGGGGGATTTCTAGCCCGGCAAAAACTCATTTTGCCCGGTAATCCTCTACGGGCCTATAACAAAAAAATATACGCCATTTTTATAGCATTTTCCACGGTTTTTAGATATAAAAAAGCCATAAAAACTGAACAATTACCAAATAGGCCAAAATTTCGAATTTGCAAAAATACTTAAAATATTTATGTATTTTTGTAGCGAGCAAAAATTACTAAAAACTTTATTAAGATAAATTTAAATAACAGGTAAATGCGGGGGAAAAACAAAAATTAGCTCCCCCTGCTAACAGTAAAGTACCATTTTTTAACTAACAACCAGGGTTGAAAAACCGCTTCGCGGCTTTTCAACCCTGGCCCCGTCCAGGACCTGTGAAAGTCCTTATACATGTGTGTCAAAACGATAGAGCCACCTCTTTGAACGCTATTATCTCGGCCGTCGTTGAGTTTGACGTCAAGCTAACTAGCAGGTCTTGTAGCGCTCGAAAAGCCGCATTTTTCCATCTACTGGAAATTTTTCAAAAATAGAGCATGCGATTTTTATAAGGAAAAGAACAAATAGAGCCAAAAAACCGAAGTGTCAAAACGATAGAGCCACACTTTACATATCATTAGCATCAGGTTTGAGCTTGCAAATTACATGGTAATTGCTAATACGAAGTTAAAATCTATGCAGATTGACATCACCCTGAAAAAACCGGAAGTCAGAAATCGAAAGTCACTTTGGATGCGCATTAGCATGTAGTTTGCAAGCTCAAACCTGATGCTAATGATATGTAAAGTGTGGCTCTATCGTTTTGACACTTCGTTTTTCTGGCTCTATTTGTTCTTCTTATAAAAATCGCGTGCTCTAGTTGTGAAAAATTTCCAGTAGATGGAAAAATGCGCCTTTTCGAGCGCTACAAGACCTGCTAGTTAGCTTGGCGTCAAACTCAACGACGGCCGAGATAATAGCGTTCAAAGAGGTGGCTCTATCGTTTTGACACACACTGTATTGCATGTTTCTTCCTGAATTCTAGCAAGAAAAAAAGTGAAAAACGGCCGCTCGGTCCCTATTATATAGATTCTTCCTACTTCCGGCGTATGCTAATTTCCCCTAACAAACAGGGTTTTACAAAAACCTATTTTTAATAGCGAAAACCGCAATTTTTCAAAATTTTTATGTGTGTGCAGTCGATTCCGGACCATTCTAAACCTATTGCCGTTTCTTCCCTATCCAAAAAACCCTTCCCCGTGGCTGTAGGAGCGGAACATCCTAACGGAAGTGCATGCAAATACACACACACACACAAACACTATTTTTTTATATATAGTAGGATAGTAGGACAATAAGCATAACAAACATTTTTAGATATTCTTAGTGCTATCCTACCTTCGTCTCAACTCCCTGTAGTGTCCCCGATAGATAGATTATTATCAGGAATAGCTTTGTCAACATTTCCAATTTCGCGCCGAATTTCAAGAATATGCGGGCGGCACTTTTTATGTAGTTGCTATCAGCATTATCTCTGTGGGCCAACTGGAGACGCTCTCCACATCAAAAGCACCCCGTGGTTTTATTTGCTTTCAGAGGCTACTCAAGTTGGTCTTACGCTGGGGACAAAACACAGTAGATGATTCTTGTAAGGGTTTTTACCCTGCAGAGTTCTAGATGGCGTTTTATAGCTAAAAATCGTCTCAAATCAAGAAAAGGCCTCGAAAAACGGTTTTCTGTTTTCATGCTTCGAATTGCTCTGCATCATAAGTAAATGTCGCGCTAGGGTCAGAAACATTATATAAATTCTGCTACAAGTTCTTACTTCTTTAACCGTAGAATCATTATTCCTTTTCAAAATGTTTTAAGTCTATAAAACTAAAGCAAATCTTTGTTTTACGATTTCACTTCTACTCAAGTTTTTACTAAGCCTTACAAGCGTCGATTTCTTGTTAAAATAGTGTACAAAAAAATAAAAACAAGCCAAAACACTATAGTGCCTAAGCCTTTTCCGATATTTTCCGGTTGTCTGTATCGTGTTGTCTACTTTAATACCGTTGTATGTTGTATACATATCGTGTATTTTCAAGGCTTCATCCCATTTTGGTTTAGGGGTGCCCCATTCGCGCTATTTCCGGTCTGGGGGCATCAATTTGGCGGGGTGGCGGCTCCCGTCGAGTACGATCGGGAAGACAAGCGATAGCCGCCCACTCGGTACTCCCAGGAGCGACACCCCGTTTATGAGCCAAAATTGTACAAAATCGATGCGGGTTGGGTTTTGAGTTTGAATTTTCGATCGCCACCCCTACATTACCTATTAGCGCGAATGGGGGACCCGTAAACCAAGTCCAGGGGGGTATTTTGGGGGGTATATTTAAGATGCGAAGTCATTTATTCGCCGTGAACTTGGGGAAAGGCACTGATAAACAATATTGTGTGTTTTGGGAATGAGGTCAATTAGGAAATGTTGTACGGTTCGTACGTTTTAGATAGTAGAGAAGTAGTAGGTATACATAGAGAGTTATGAACACGTGCTCTCTCGAGTAGAAAACCCTCGAAATAGTAGGTGTTATCGATAGAGCACGTTTTTCATAACTCAATCTATATACCTACAAATTCGCTACTATATAAAATTTACGGATCGAACGACATTCCCTAATTGACGTAATGAGCCGCGGAGATGGAGGGAACTGCCTGAAAATTTTTGGGGGGAAGGGGTCGAACCGCTGGCGCAGTTTTCTGGCGGGACAACTGGGGCAGTGTCGGACGACGAGAGCCGGCGCAGCCGCGAATCCTGTTAGAAGGCCAACGAAAACAGAAAAACGGAGCAAAAAGCTTGCCGAAAAAACAAGCCTGGACACGGATATGACGGGGGTTGTTGGACACTGGACTGAGCAACGGACTGCACATATAGAGAAAAAATTAAACAAAAAAAAGGTACTATGCTATCACATGTCGTGGGACTGGGGAACCGTGGGCCGAGTGAATGCGCGAAACGGCAGAATAACAAGGATACGTTTTTTAGTGTCCACCGAGTCTCGAATGACCACGCCTATTTCGTACGGAATTTTTCGCTGATTTAAACCTCGTTTTCAGAATCTGCGAAACGACCGAAATCTGAAAGTTATGACGGTTTAAGGCGGCGAAAAACGGCGAAAGTAGACGATTTTGGGCATTTTTCAAAATTGAAAGCTTCACAACTTTTGAAAACGGGTCGTTTCGCAGATTCTGAAAAGTAAGTTTAGATCAGCAAAAAATCGGCCCATTTCAAAACTTCGCGGACACTAAAAACCCGCTCCTTGTAAGAGTGCCGTTCGTCTCGCGTTACCAATTTGTTGGAGTGTTGTTGGGGAGGGATCCCCCGACTAAACCCGAAACGTCTGTACAAGCAAATTGAGAGATGGACGTAGTAATGGAGGAGAACTATGCAGGGGGCACCCCGAACATTCGCCCAAAGACGTGATGGAAATAGGATTTCAGTCGCCCGTAGACGCCGTCTTCCGGCTGCTGCACCACGTAGCTGTTGTAGTTCTGGGGACGCCCCTGCTGAAGCGAGGATGGTAAAGCGGAAGCTGCTAGGCTTTACGGGCGGGCAAGAGCAGCTTTTTGGGTTTTTTGATATTTCGGGGAGGAGGAGGAGGACCGGAGAATAGTATTCCTAAAGTCCAGGTATGCCTAGCAACGTCATATCAAATATTTTAAGAGGGTAATCGTAAAATGGAAGGATATTTCCAGTAGCAAAAAAAAAACTAAAAGATCTAGAAAAATGAAGAATACCTGAAAACTTGCGAAAAATGGATTTTTAGCAATTCCTAATAAAAGATTGTGCATTTTTGCGTTTAGGGTATTAAAATAGAGACTAGAAACGCTGGTTATTGGATCCTCAGTAAAAAAAAGTCCGCCTCCTCTTCGAAATCCTAAAGAACCGTTTCTGAATCAATGGACCTAATTTAGACGGTGCACATCACATCAAAGGGGAAACACTCGGGGCGTAGAAGAATTTTTCGGGTGCGGTAAGTTAGGCAATATAGGCGGGAAGACAGAATTTGGCAAGCTAGGAGAGCACACGTTGCAGACCTGGGCAATTGTTAGAAGGGGAGGGGAGAAGCGTCAAAACTTTCTGCCAAAGTTCAGCGTGAGTTTTCACGAAAAATTGTGGTTTTGGCGCTTCACATGAACGATTAGTCTAAAATATCAGGGGATTCTTTGGGGGTGGGAGGGATGGGTTTCTATCAAGGCAAGGAAGACGAGGCGCGCCGGCACGCGATCCCGGCGGCGACGGCGATGATGACCAACACGAGCACTTGGCAAACCATCAACACAACGGGCAGGGAAATCTGGAGGGAGGTAATGTGTGTGTGTGCGTGGGGACAAAACGGAAATGTTAACGACAAGTGCGAGATGCACCACAAGCGCGCCAGACACCGCCACCCGTACGCCACAGAACGGTTCCGGAAATGGGAGGGGGAATTTACTGAGCAAAGGAAGAGGGGAACGCTAAACGAAGAAGCGTCGAGGAGGGGGATAAAACTGTACAAATCCCCCTCTCGGCCCGAACTTTTGTAGATCGCTTCTCCGTTGCGCTACGAGGCTGTAAAGTATACGAAAATACTCGCCGAGCAAGACGAACATTTTGATAATACGTTACAACCTTGCATGCCAATGGGCAGCCGAGATACGAAAGTTGGAGCTCACCTGGGGGGATCTGCAGTCTTAACCCAAGGGAGATACCAAGGACAAGCACCAATAATGATGATCACTTCCCAGCTAACACCAGTACCGCAAAAAAACAACATTTGGCCATAGCGGTTAATTTTTGGGAATTAAACCCGAGAAATCCAAGGAATTTTAGGGCCCAAAAGTGAAGTGTTTCAGAAAAAAGGAACCCAAGAAAATAGGATTTACATGCGACGGAAGCGCCTTTTGAACGGGACCCAGGCGGACCGCTGAGGGGTGATCCAGATCCATTGCTGCCGGGAGGCGTCGAACCACCACTGGCCCATCTGCGGAAACCTGGCGGGTTGTATCGGCGCGGGCCGGGCGATGGGCCGCTGCGGCTGCTGGGGGATGATGCGGTTTCGGGCCGGGGACACCATTCCCTGCTGGCGCCCTCGGTTGGCCAGATTGAACTGTCGGATGCGCGAGAAGGCCACCGGTCGGCCACGCTGAACCACCATTGTGCACCACATTCTTTGCCCCAAATTTTGTGACCACCACCCGGTTAGAATACACGGTTTTTCTAGGATTTTCGGGAGGGGAACAACTTTTGTCGAGCCAAGGTTAATTTTTTTATAAATAGCGGATGCGTTTCTACATTGTTTTCAACTATTTCTAAGCATACAAACTTTACAAATTTTAATGAAAAATTCAGTTTTAATTCGAAAAATTTATGTTTTCGAGCCTTATAGACGAACTTTTTAAAATCTTTTTTGAAAGTTTTTCTACTTTAAATCAAGCCAAAACGTATTAAAACTATGTAAAACGCTTTGTATTTGATTATTGGCAACGGGGCCTCCAGAAAAAAGTTGATCTTCTTCCCCGGAAATCCTAAAGAACCGAATATACGCTTAACACCACCACCACCACCACAAGCACGCAAATTAGAGCTTTATTTGAGTTAATAGAGAGATATCACAGAAGCGGAATGTAAGGGCTGACAGGTTATCACTGCACACAAAGGGCCATGCTGCGCTAGGGGACGGGGAGGAGGGGAAATTGCAAGAATGACTAGTAATGTGAGTACACATGCTTGAAGAACAAGCGGGCCAGCGTTGCCCCCATCAAATTCTAGCGACATCCAATTTCCAGATGGGGCCGGGGACAAGCTTGACCAAAAAAGGACAAAGCCAAAGCATAGCCGGGGTTGGGGGGATGATACAAAAAAACGCAGGGAAAATCAGGGGCCACACAACACATCATATCATTTTTGGAAACGGGCACTCGATAAAGGTATTGCTTGCTATTTTAGGCACGGAAAGGTGGCGATCGAATTCAAACATTCCCCCCTTCGTAACCAATTTTCAAAACCCGCGCGCCAACCCCAAAAAAATCGAATTTCGCCTTGCTAGTAGAATAAATATCGTAGGGCCGCGAGGGCGAAGAAATGCCCGGGAATTCGGGCTGCTGACTCAAGCGGCGGCTCGGCCCGAATGGACTCGCCCAGCCGCACTGGTTGGCAAACTTGCATGAACGGTCGATCCTAAGCGGCTTGACTAAAGGGACTAGGAATTCATAGGTGAAAATTTGGGTTTTAGCAAGGATATACGGTTCTTTGGCATTATCGGGAGCGACCTTTTTCGTATAAGTCTAGAAATGTCTAAAAAGTGGATGACAAGCGTTTTAATCGTGTTTTTAGCAAAAAATAACTATATTTCAAATCGCAAAACTATCTAAAAATTTCGAAAATGCTGAAAAGTCGAAATTTTGGTTGAAAATTGGTCATTCTTGGTAGAAAAATCGTCGTTTTTAACATCTGTTTATGAAATTTTGTAATTTTTACGTTTAAGAAAAGTAAAAGACCAATTCCACTATTTATATTTGAAAAATCCCTCCTAAGAAAAAAGTTGGTGCCCCCGATAATGCGAAAGAACCGGAAACACCAACGAATGAATCAACAAATTTTCCTAGCCCCTTTCGGAAACTCTAATCGTGTATGAGTGATGTTGATACTATACGAACGGGCCTGAAAGTAACTACAAAAGCGACGCAACTAAAGGAGCTGTTGTTGGGCGGCGCGACAAAACTATGGTGCATCGATGGGAACGCGAGACGTGGAGAGGTAAGCACGAACCTGCGACGTCAGCTGCTGTACCACCCTGCCAATTGGAGGCGAGGGAGACGGTGGGTGGACGGGGTCGCCGGGCTGAGCCGGTTCGGCCGTTCCGTACAGCAACAACGACCAGTCGTGGAAAGTGCCTAACCGATTTTATACCATCTAAAAGCCAAACGTACCTCCAAGGTTTGGATTTGTCGTCACGGACTCGACCATTAACACCCAGGTTCCGCGCGGGTCCTCTCCCCACTGTTGTACCGAAAGGAAGGGCCATTTGTGGAAGCCGTTGACGTTGAAGTCTTGCGGTCGTGGGGGCAACAGCACAGAACGAGTGCCGGCAGGCGAGAACAGGGTCAACTTCAGGTCGCCGCGCTTTCCGTAGCGAACCGTTGCGTGGACCTGAAGAGGGTTACCGTAGCTGTGGATAGCATACCTGGACATGCTCTAGATATAAAACGGGCGTGCCAGATTCGCATCCATTCACTTCAAGCGTGAAGTTCATTTGGAAACGGCCGGTGATGGGTCGCGGGCTAAAAAGTGGATAATTAAGATAGCGAGTGAACCGTAGTTTTAGCTGATATTAGCGCTTTTCCAATTCTGAACAAACGCAACTTTCAAAATTGCTGAACCACCACGGTTTTGCAAAAAAAATTTGCTCTCAAACTTTTTCGTGAAAACCGTTATCGTTTAGCAATTTCTGAAACGTCGGACTTTCTCAGAATTTCAAGCTCTATGGACTGAGCTATGTAACAGCGAAAAGCTCCAACAAATTTTTCCAAAACTCACTTCGGTGCGGCCAATTTATACTCATAGGTGCAGATGTGTTGCTCGGGTACGGCCCTCCAGACCTTGGCAATCTTGACCAGAGCTCCACCATCCATCAGCCCGTAGCCGAATCTGGAAAGTAACCTAGAAACCGCAAGATCCGACTTACTTGTTGCTCACGTGGCGACCGACACCGTTGAACGACCAGCCCGGGTTGTTGAGGAGTGGCTTCGGGTTGGCGGTTCGGAGGACGATATGCTGCATATCGCGCCAGGTAAGTTGGGGGCTGAAATTATAACATTTGAATGCGAGCGGGGTGCTCACTTCGCTTCCAACGCCAAGGCGATGATGCCAGCAGCGAGTGGGGCCGATGCCGAGGTACCGGTGTGCATCTTGGTACAACCGGTCGGTACGTCAACAGTGACCTGTAAAACGGAAAATAATTATTGAAAAAAGCGGGCAATTATTTTCCCAAAATTAGACGCGAAAAGTAGTTTTTAAACTAATTGTTTTACTTCAGAATATCGAAAATTCCAATTGCTATTTTTTACGATTTATAGCTTTTACCATTTGTCCCAGAAATCCAGGTTTCCAAAAATCTGTTGAGCAACCAAAAAAAAAAACTAACGATAGCCGGCTGGTTGATGTTGGCCGACGAGTAGGTGGTGGCGATCGATGACGGGCATTCCTCTAGATACCTAGATAACGTTGAGTGAAACATTGTAAAATTTTACAAACCATGGCCGATGGTTGTCAAAGGTGGCCGACGAAATGGAGAGGGTGTAGACGGACGTCGTGTACCCATCAGCCGAGCAGGAATCTTGTCTCGAGCCGCCGTTGCCGCTGGCCCAAACGAAGATGTTGCCCTTGCCGCCGCGACCGCTCTTGATTCCGCGGTAGAAGGCTTCACGGGCCAATGGTCCAGGGCCGTCGAAAGTTTTGCCGTCATCCTCAGGTCTGCAAAAGTGAGAATAATTTGACCAGACAGTAATGAAGAAAAATTCGAGTCGGTTTTTAGGTGTTTTCGGAGTTTGATGAAATAGCTAATTCGACAACAATTGAAATGAGGGCCAAAAATGGCAGGAATCGGCCTCTTTCAGACGAACTTTTCCGGCCATTCTAATGGTTCGGTTTTTTTGAAAACTGGAACTCGTTTAGAATCGAAATGCTTATCAAATCAGCTCTTTAAAAAAAAACACGGAAAGCTCCAATATCAACGAAAAACTCGTTTTTTTTCAAAGCAAAACTCACCCCCAACTGGCCGAGTAGATATCGATATGCTGCTGGTTCAGCGCCAATGATGCGGCTTCCACCGAATCCGACACTACAAAAATTAACGCATCTAAGAAATAGTGCTACCTGCTCCGTCCAACATTCTCACGCCTCCAATCTTGGACTTGAAGGCGACACCGACTCCGCATTGGTTGTTTCCGGCAATCGCGGCCACCTCTCCGGCGCAACGAGTACCGTGCCTGAAAGGTTCGGATAAACGCGAAAAAGTAATTATAGAAGCAATATCCAGAATCGGCGCGCAATTCTACAGCGATTTCCCACAACACGGTGCACTCAACCACCCACCCATTATACCAAGATACATGATAGCTGCGTGGTAGTTAACGTAGCAAAACGAAAATGACGAAAGGCTACTTGTTATCGCCGTTGTTTTGCGGGGTCGGGTCGTCGTCGTGGTCGTTGATATCGGTGGAGGCGAGCGGGTCGTAATTTGCGGCCAGATCCGGGTGATCACGTTGGATACCTAAACGAAGGTGACGATAACTGGATAAACCCAACCGTCATCAAGAATCGATACGGACACATTACGACCGGCGTAGCCCATCAGCCAAGCTTCACGCACGTTCATATCGAACCCGCCGACAGCACCACCAATCTAAAACAAGTTTCGAGTTTAAGAAGGAGAACACTAACCAGATACCACTGGTCTCTATACAACGGATCGGCCCAGGGTAACCGCGGGATCTCGCCGGAAGAGGATTGTCTCCGGACGACATTCTGGAAGCTTTGCCGTGCTGTCCGAGAAAGTCGTGCAGATCTCTGAAAGATAATCGTTGAAAAAGACGCCTTTGGATGTCATGTTTTGTAAAAAATTTATCAAAAAAATTTATAATTCATCATTAACCTCTCGAACGTTATCCTGGTATACATAATCGCGTTTAGAGCGCCGCTTGGGTCGTTGTTCTTCTGCCTGAAAATCGAGGATTTTATTGAGAAGTGACCTGTAAAGTTAAAAATCATAAAAGTAACTGACCCATTCGACAGCAGGGTGTTCGCCGAGTTGTGCGACGATGGCCCTCTTGCGGCGCCGAGATCTGACAGAATCATCGTGGTAGAGGAAATAATGGTTGTCGAGGAAGGGTTCTCCCTAAATTAAAGAATTCAGCCACCCGGAAACGTGTGATACCTTCACGACCATCCCGTGTCGTTCCGCGATTTGCCTTGCCAGCGCGTCATCGCGTTTCACCAGTCGTATCACCGTGTGGGTGGCTTCTGCACAGGCTGGATCATCTGGGTCGGCGCAGGCCTGAAAAAAAGCGAGAATTATCGGCAAGACCTTTTCCTGCATTCTGTCATTTATCTTTTCCCTCTATTTTTATCCAATCACTTGCAAAAAAACATTGTCCTTGACTATATGAGCATTTCAAGTAGACCAAAAGATGTGCATCTTTTCGGACCACAAGGTCTACTTATCGGTTTTACAATTACAGGCAAGATCGCCGAGAAATATCGTAAATAATCACTTACAAAATCGAAGTCGCTAGCTGATATAGAACACCATATGGCCAATGGTAATATCCAAAGGCGCATTACACAGGCAGGTTAGTGGTTTTACGGCAAGTTTGAAGAGTCCCTAAACTTCGTTGGAAAAAAGCATCCACCGAGCTTTACCGATTAGTGCTAGTTTGGTCCTTCACAAACGCATTCCGTGGATCCGGGGCAAATACGCACGAGGGACGGGCTCTCCTGGAAATAAATAGATGAATGGATCGGGTAGTGAAGAAACCGCAAATCGAGAAGGAAGACGAGAACAGACCAAATTGGAAGGATAAATTGAGGAAATTATCGCGCAGCAACGGTAATAAAAAACCTAGAAATGATCCCGTAAACAAAGCCGAAGAGATTTAAAGGATGCTCTTGCGGTTCACTTTGGTTTTGCACCGATCCTAAAGTAGTTTGAGCAGCTGAGCATGAAAAACAAGACTCCAAGATGATTTTAGGCAAAAAGTCGAGCTCGGCGCGTCAAACTACCCTAGAATCTGGTGGAAAAATCTAGGCGGATAACCTCCGATCAAGGTGGGCCCGCCAAACCAAAATAGCGCTATCTAAACAAATCAGAATGGTCAGACTTAGAAAGACCAAGGTTATCAAAACTTAGAGTTTTAAATTAATGAAGTCGAGCTCCAAGGCGTCCGGGGCGAGCCAAAATACATGGAGTGATGAATTGGGGGCAGAGACACCCAAATTGATGCCCGGCCAGTCAACAGCGGCTCTAGCGCGGCAAAAGAAGAAAAGAACCCCCGGAAATATCCTGGAATTGCAAATCCGAAAAAGGTTTGAAGGATGCGGAACACTTCATAGGACGTGTCGGGCGCTGGCGCGGAACACTCACGCCCACCAAATATCCCTCTTTCGGCGAGACAGTTACAGTGTCCAGGGGGGCCGGCGACTCGAGAATCTTCACTTGGACAAATCTACAAAAGAAACGGAATTCCCGGGTAGACAGCACTCGGGGGAGGAACTAATGATACATAGACCGAAGAGTATCAACGTGCATTGAGGGCCTCTTTTTTTAGGTGATAAAATTGAATTTTGCGATGCGATTCGATGAATTTTGAAATTCTGAAGAAACCTCGACTTGTAAACATTCATGAACGATAAGTATCTTCGACAAAAGGTGTCCAAAGGTTTACTTTTTGTTATGCGCGGGCCAAAAATGGGCAAAATCTTCGCGAAAATCAGCTTTGAAAGGGGCAATTTTGCCCATTACTGAGGACCGCGGAACGAAATATAAACTTTGAGAACCTTTTTCTCGAAGCCGGTTATCGTTCAGCACCTTCTGAAAGTTGGTGCTCGCTCAGAATTCCGAGCTCGATCGAATGAGCTATAGGACCTAGAAAAATCTTCTGGTGTGGAAATTATTGCCAAGCCATCATCAAAAAACGCCACATCAGCTGCCCGGGCAAAAACGGAGGGAGAGAAACGTTTTAGGAAAGTCGTCGCGATGGCGAGGGCCGCATCGATTTTCCGATTTTCGCAAATCGACCCCTGGGTGAGCAGAGACTGTTTGATTTCGTTGAGCGACCGTGGCGAAGGCTCCGGGTGACAAAGGGCGGCATTTTCAGGGGGCATTGTGTGGGTAATGGCCGTTTTGGCCCGTGGGATTCACCACACGGAAAATGGATGGGGCGACGGGATTGAGGGATGGTGTCCGCGAGATCAATGCATTCATTCTTTCACCACACGACCTCCTCACAACTCGCGGCCGAGAGCAAGGACCAGCACCGAGTATTCGCGCGAAAAAAATGTTCGGAAAAACGGTGAAAATCGGCACTGAGCTATCAGCGGGGGGGTACCTGTCGTGAAAATGTGCACTGGGCTGTTAGCGGGGGGGGGGCATTTTGGAATACATACCAGTTACACTGAATTTTACTCCTTTTTAGAGCATAGTTCAAGCCCGCGCTACGTGATTTCCTATTTACGTTTGCGTTTTTAGGCGCAAACGTAGAGCTTGCGCGAACGTGAGATTGCAGTCTAGAAAGTTCAAAAATTTGAAGTTTTGAAAAAGTTAATTCTTGGGCAAAATTCTACAATTTTTAATTTTCTAAAAAATTTGATACCTTTCACCAACTCGCAACAACGATAAAAACGCTAAAAAGACACTGCAACGCGCTAAAACTAGATAGGTAAAGATAGGAATCTGCCAGATCCACCGCCAGAGCCAGTTTTTCATCACAAGACCTCTAAATAGCCTGCATATTCGCGCAAAATAAAATACTTGTGAAAATGCGGAGGCCACCCGGGTTTTAGGGCAGCAGAGTGGCGGCGTGCTGGAAGACGAGGACAAACAGAACAAAGGCCGAAACGGGTGGCGGGGTGTGTTCGATACTGTGGCGTGTTGTGAGTGTGTGTGTTGTAGGGTGTGTTTGACCAGGGCGGGGAGCGGCCGCGGGGGTATTGCATGCGTGTGCGTGAAGCCGGAAATCTTGAAGCCGATCCACGGCTGCCAGAAGGCCATCTGTCGCGTTGCAGCAAAGGCAGCGGGGCTTCCCAGGTGTTTGTTTTGTGTGGGCCAGCGGCCAAGCGTTTACCAGGGGTCCACCGAATTAGTCGCAGAAAATCGATTTTTTTTTGGTATTTGCCGGACGGATTTCGGGCAGATAGGGAGAATTTGGCGAAGGGACCAGCTGAAACCTTGGCGTTTTACCGTAAGATTCGATAAACTTTTGTAAAAAAAGGTATTTTAGCGTGCGAAACATGAAATTCGAAAACGCATCTTTAAATCCGTGTTCAGCACAAAAAACTGCGCTAGACAATCTAGAAAAGTCATTTTAGTTAGAAAGGTATCACTTTAATACCAATTTCGTGTCTAATTCCGGTATGATTGGGCAACGTACCGATACAAATTACACCCGAAAAACATGCGTACGGGCCCACTCGACGCAAAAGCGACCCAAGTCAAAAATAGATGGTTCTCAGGATGCCCAGGCACAATTTGTTTCACTAAAACACGAATTGTCGGTTGGAAATAGTCGAAATATACAGATTAATTCAAACGAAATTGCTAAAATACAACTGGCAAGCCGTGGTATTTGAAGAAGCCGAAAAAACGCACCAATTTATTACGGTCTTGCGGAATTTACGGACGGCCGTACGGATGAGATTTTGGGCTAGATAAAAGAATTTTGGGCTAATTGCAGTTGAGATTTTAGGTCTATAGGGCGGGAAAAACTTATTTCTTCGCAAAAACGCAGTTTCTAGAATCTCGGATAACCCTAACCATGATCAGCACAAAACCTGCGCTAGAAAATCTAGAAAAGTCATTTCATAAAGTAAAGGTATCGTTGTGTAATAAATAAACAAATAATTGTTTACTAGTTGGTTCGAAATAACCAAGAAAACTATTTACAAACGCAGTTTAAAGGAATGACAGTGGCGCCCGGGCTACAATACCGTAGACGAGACGCGGTCCGCCTAGCGAATCGAAAAAGGGCCGAGCTACAGCCGGGTGGCGCGGTAACTCTCGGTGACCAAAGGGATGATGGGAGATCCTTGAGGGGATTCTCCTTCCTCTACGGAAATGTAAAGGAGAGAGAGCGAGAGAGAGAGAGAGAGAGAGAGAGAGAGAGAGAGAGAGAGAGAGAGAGCGAAAAAAGAAATCTCGCTGGGTGCTGAAGAGAGGGCTTTGTACCTTTGACTAACTCTCACACCTCTTCACCGTCGGTCCTGTCGATAGGAGTGTGTAGGTCTGGGGGCGAGACAATGCCCTCGGGAGCCGCGCCATTGTCCAATCTGATAGGCAAGAGAGGAGAGGGCCGTTTGCCAAACGGAGAATTCGACAGTTGTGGGGCCCAATCGAATTAGCGGTGCATGGAAGTGGAACGTTTTTTTGCGGTTGGCCGAGATAATCGGGTATCTGGGAATTACAAGGCGGATTCCGTTCATTTTCTTACAAATAATGTTTCCTATTTTACCTAAAAATTATCTGAAAATTCTAATTGAACTTTCTCTCTTTCTAATTTAGCTATTTCTAGGTAGGAAAAAATAAATCCGAGAAAACAGAAAAACGGTTTTTCGGTAAATAAATTTTGTAAAAACTCGTGGGTCTCAAAAGATGCCTCAAAAGGGCCGCGTAGAGAAGGAAATTCGAAAGGTGGGAAAATCGAGCTAGTAATATTTTCGAAAAATCGACATTTTATTTTCGGCCAAAAATGGCTTTAGAAAAAGGATTTTTCTACCTAAATAGGAATTTAGTAGCGTTTAATTTAGGCACTTTGGAAACCGCTATAAAAATGGTTTAGAAGACTGGGAAAATTCACACACCCGCTAACAATCCAGTAACAAGATCATAAAAATGGTAGCGTTTGTCGTCGACGTTCTAATTAAAGGTATATTGGTTTCCTGGGGCGTATTATTGGGGATCAACATCTCAACTCATCGACAGTGTCGATTCGACACCCTTGACCTAGTCGAGACCATTGTGTCGAGTCTCATAATTTGGCCATAGCGATCTGAGCAGCACCGGGGAGTAATAAAGAGGAAAATATAATTATTTGGGGCCTTGGGGAATAATTACAGGGCTAAGAACTGCGGGAATTGAAATCCCCCATCGCCATCGACTAGGTCTCGACAGCTACGCGGCAAGCCAAAAGAGACGAGAAAGCGCGCATTTCGCACTACCGGGTGGAAAGCGGGTAAATTTTTTTCTTAGGGTTTAATTTTTCAAATATAAATAGCGGGTTTTTCTAAACTGTATTTTACTATTCCTAAACTTAACAATTTTACAAATTTTTATTTAAAAATATAAAAATATAGATTTTTCGACCAAAATGCCGGTTTTTTGAGCTCGATTTCGAGTTTTTAAACAAATCATATAAAAGTTTTATTTATTTTATCTAGTTTGAATTTGGTTGTGTTCTACCAACAACACTAATAAAATGATTTTAGTTTTTTTAATCAAAACTTCGGCTTCAATTTCGAGTTTTTGATAGTTTTTCGACTTGAAATATAGTTTTATTTTGTTAAAAACCGTATTAAAAACTTCCTATTAAGTTGCTAGGCATTTTTAGATTTATGCAACCCCCCCCCCCACGATAATGCAAAAGAACCGACGCGAGAAAGCGCCGTTAGATTTCTGCAAAAATCTGCAGCGCTGCAGCCCCTAGCGAGTTTTTCAGACAATATTTAGGGCGCAATCATGAACGTTTGATGATACCAACGTAAAAAACGCCTCCAGCCAGCCTTGTTCTCTCATTTGACCTATTACTCGCTCCAGCTTATCCATCACCCCCGTCGCGTCGTACACACGATGTTTGTTTGTAGCTAGGCTGTAGCTGGGAAAGTGGCGTTGCTCCTCTCCTCCCACCATGAAGCGGAAAAAAAAAGGCCAGGGATGGGCATATCGAGGTGCGACTGACCGTCTTCCCCTCCACCGGGAAACGGGTTCGATCACTAGTGGAAAAGTGGTGTGGCTGGGGGAGAGATGGAGCACGAGAAGGTGAGCAAGAGATGGAGTGAGAGAAAGTGAGCAAGAGATATGGAGAGCATTGAGCAAGAGAGATGGAGCACGAGAAAGTGAGCAAGAGCAAGGAGACCTTCCCTCAATTCAGGGGTCACTGAACCCCGGACGGGGGAGAAGTGTCTACCCTCAACGGCAAGCGCCGGCCGGCCGCTGATTTTGTGTATTCCGCAAAAGGTCTGTCCGGTGGCAAGTGAACGTACTTGACAAGCTGCTAGTAACCCCCTGAAAAAAGACCGTTCTACCTCGCAGTAAATTCAGTTGCAAAAAAAAAGAAATTAAAATCACGTTGATAACGGTTCTTGCGCATTATCGGGGGGGGACCAACTTTTTTTGTTAGGATCCAATTTTTTAAATATAGATAGCGGCAGTGTTTCTAACCCTTTTTTTACTATTCCTAAACGTAAAAAAATTACAAACTTTTACTAAAATAAAAAATTTGGCTTTTCGATCAAAAATGGCCGATTTTGGCCAATTTCGACTAACTCAGACATTTTTAAAGTTTTAGACAGCTTTGTAGTGGAAATACGTTATTGCTAAATGTTTTTACTGTTCCTAAACGTAAAAAAACGTACAAATTTCGATGGAAAAATAAAACAATACCATGATTTCGATACCCTTTTTGACCAAGATTTCGACGTTTTCAAACATTTTTAGAAGTGTTTAGATAGTTTTCTAGCTAAACTTTAATTATATTTTTTATTTCTATTAAGTTTCTAGACATTTGTAGACCTTCACAAAATTTTATCCCGGGCCACCCCCGATAATGCAAAAGAACCGGAACTTGAACGGGTATTAAAATGTAAAATCAAAAAATTAAAAACGCGCTAAAACGTTCCTAAAAAGCGTTGCTAACTTGCCTATTTTCGAGTCAAAAATTAAAATAAGCTTTTGAGAGTTGCCTTCAAAGCCGCTCTGGTACTGTCAGCGCAGCTCGGCGCAAACAAACAAAACCGTTTTGGCACAAGGCCGAAATGGCGGCCGGGCTGGGAAAACGGATTGATGGATTTTCCGGGGTCGCCGCTGTAAAATGGAGGCTATCCGGCGACCGGCGACGTTGACTCAACTCGCCCGATTTACCACCACCAAACACGCCACGTCAGCGCGTGGAAATAACGTGGGATTAGGGAGGTGTGTTTTTGGGTTGGAAATGACGGACGGGTCAGGTGTACGGTCAAGCGGCGATAAAAAAAATTAAAAAAAACCGGCTAGAAAGGCAGGTAATTTGAACCGCTTGCTGATGAGGACCCGTACTGATTTGAAGAGCCTAAAACTACAAATGGAAGCGAAAATGTGCTGAACTGCTTGCTGACGTCGCCTATAATCTTTTGAGAAGCGCCGGAAACGGGACGAAAACTGCAATGAAAGGAAAAAAAGCGTTGACCTGCTTGCTGACGCCGTTCATACTGAATTCGCAACATGCCAGGTAACGGAAAAGGGAACAACAAACCCGCTTGCCGACGACGTTTCTACTGATTTTGAGCAATGCCAGCATAGGAGAAAATAAAAAAATGAGTCGAACTGCTTGCTGACTTTGCTTATAATGATTTTCAGACCTAAAAGGGAGAAAACTAAAACGGTAGGTAAAAATGTGCTGACCTTGGTGCTGATGATGTTCGTAAGAATTTTGAGACTTGCCGGGCAAAAAAAGTAAAGCAAAAAAGAGCTGAACTTGTTGCTGACGTTCCTTCTAATGATTTTGCGATGTGCCGGCAAATGACAAAGCGAAACAATGACTTTCAAAAACATAAATAAGTCGCCTGGCCCCCATCGAAAAAGTCTAGCCACAACAATTAGTGGCAGGGCGCCCTGTGACGCGCGTCCAAAGCCGCCGGAAGAAGCCGCAAAAATGTGGCGTTGTGAAATGCATGGGCACCGGGATAAATGCAGGAAGATGTGGGAATAGACGGGGGTAGTTGCGGCTTTTTCCCCGGGAAATGTGTCTCATTCCGCAGCATCCCACCATCCGAATTATTGATGACTTCGCTCGGGATGGGCGACTTCCGTTTCATGCAGAAATCGGATGGGTAGGGTCGTTAATTTGGAAGCTTAAGTCTAAGCCGAAGCCCTGTCCTAAGCCAAAACCTAAGCCTAACCTAAGCCCAAACCTAAGTCTAAGCCCAAGCCGCTAAGACCAAGCCAAGAGATAGGCCTAACAAGGAGACGTTTTTTTAGTGTGAATTGAGTTTTCAGTCGAAACCAGGCCTATTTTGTGCAGAATTTTGCGCTGATTCCGAATATGTATTCCATTTTTGCTAAATAGCTCGATTTAAAAAGTTACAGCCATTTTAAGATCATTTTGGCCCAGATTTTCTCGTCTTTAAGGCCCATTATGTTGCTTTTCCCGGCTGATTTTCCAAAAATAAATATAGTGATCGTATTCAGAAAATTTTTCTCTATCGAATGAGCTCTTTAACTCAAAATTGGTGAGAATTGAAAAAATCGACGATACTTGGTATTGACTCCGTTTTTTTTGTATGGGAAATGGGGAAAAACAGCCTATTTCACTCTCCTATAAGTGATCGTCCATAGGTAGTACCGTACTAATGTAATATACCAATCGAAGCAGAAAAAAATTCTCTACAAGATAGGCTACTTAAAATAAATTGGAACATTAAAACAAAAAAGTAGCACATCATAGCATATGGCTACTCTTGGACTAAAAATTATCTTAAAATAGCTGTAACTTTTTAAATCGAGCTATTTAGCAAAAACCGAAAACATATTCGGAATCAGCGCAAAATTCTGCACAAAATAGGCCTGGTTTCGACTCAAAACTCCATTCACACTAAAAAACGTCTCCTTGTAAGCCTCAGCATAAACCTAAGCCTAACCCAAGCTTAAGCCCGTGCCCATGCCTAAGCCTAAGCCCCAGCAAAAAACCTATGCCTAAGCCTAAGCTCAAACCTAGGCCTTAACCAAGCAAAGCCTAAGATTAAGCCTAAGCATGAGCTAAGCCTAAGCCCAAGCATGCGCCTAATCCAAGCCCAAGCTATCTGAAAAAGCTTAACCGTGAGGGAAGAACACCTGACTGCAGATAGTAGCTTCAGCGGCGTGGTCATCTGATCCAGGTGGGTATTGGGTGTCGACCGATTGCATTTCAAGCTTCCACCGACAGTTTGTGCGATGCCAATATACGGATCCAATTGTTGGGTGGGCGGCAATAATCTCTCGGTTCCGCATTGCGCCCATCCACAGTTCGTTTTCCGAATTTCCCGCTGTGCGCGTGAATAACGGAAAGAAAAGCCAGTGGACGCTTGAGGGGAGATCAGAAAAGTGCGGCGAAGTCGGTACAAGGTATGTTTTTTCTGGGTTTTAAAGGGACAGCCATCGAAAGGGGAAAATCGTGGAAATAAGCAACGAACGCACAGGATGATGCTTTGCAGAGAGTAGCCGCGTGTAGTTTGGTCATAAAAAACCAAAGTGTTTTCCATTAATCATGTTTTCAAACCTTCCAGCCCTTTACGGAGGTATTTTATAGAGGCATGCGATCGAGGAAATTCGCTGAACTCAGGTCCGTCCATCCAACCGAAATCCACCCGGATTGCTGCCGGAATTCCGATCGCGTCCGAGAGCAGGTGGAAATCGACCGGATTTTGTATGGAAACCGGGCGGATATCGACCGGATTCCACCTGTCCGCCCGTAATCCGCGGGAATCCACCCGGTTTCCAATCGAAATCCGTTCGATTTCCACCTGCTCTCGGACGCGATCGGAATTCCGGCAGCAATCCGGATCGATTTCGGGTGGATGCACGGCCTGCAAATAGAATCAGAATCGTCGAAAATGCCGTTTCTATATCTAAAAACTGTGTACAATGCTATAAAAATGGTTGATAATTTGTTATCCGTCCGTCCAGGGTTACTGGGAAACTTAGTACCCCCCCCCCCTCCGCTAACAGCCCAGTACTAAAATTTGAGGAAAGATGTTTTTAAAGGCGCGATAGATAGAGAAGTGTTATAATCCGGGGAAAAGCAGCTAGCGCGCAAACACAACTGTCAAGTGTAGCGCCGTGTAGTGGATCGTAGAAAACCACCTACGTATATTTTGCGCAATAGTGTTGATCTAAAGGTCTTGTAAAGGCAAAATTCAGCCAGGTAGCTTTTGCGCTCGAAATCGAACGGAAAGGCAGTAAAATATTGAATTTGGGCGCGGGATCAAGTCCGGTGAAAGCAGGTAGTGAGAGCCGGGGGTGGCGTGTGGATGGGTATGGGCGGCAACGAAAGCGAGACGCGGCAAACTATCAGGGCCGGGCATCGGCCATATGCACAGCCAGACATCGGCCGGCCCGGGCGCGAAATGACAGACGCATGCGGAAGCACGCACGCACGGGGACGACGACAAGCCTGTCCCGCGGCGCACGGCCCAAAACGGGGCCTGCCAATCGCGGAAAGCTGCCGCCTGCTGAGATTTGACTAAAAAAAATGGCTTTTAACAAAAAGTTCATAAAACGTTCAGGGGATTGTACGTTTACACCTATTTACGCAGAGACGCAGCTGTCCATAGGTGTATACCGCTCTTTCGCAGTATCGGGTCGACTACTTTTGGCTTCGGATCTAGCTTTTCAAAAAAATATAACTCGTGGAACTGTTTTAAGCGGTTTTATTATACACGCAAACGCGAAAAACCTAAAACTTCATTAAAAAATAACAAAAATATCGATTTTCCGACCACACTGGCTCTTTTGACCAAAGTCTCGACCTACTTATTTAAATTTTTAAATATTTTTTTTGTAAATTGAGTAGTTATTTTTCCTAAAAAAATATTAAAACACGTCCTATTCAATTACAACACCACTGAGACAAAAAGTTAGGTGGAAAATGGCTTTCTTATGATTTCCGACGTTTTGAACCTCAAAAGTAGCTTCCTAAACAAAAATAAATGCATTTAACAGCTTCAAAAATTAGGAAGGCAAAGAACTAAGCCGGGAAAGCTTTTTGACAACAACTTTCCGTTAATTTTTGAGCTAAAAAACCGAAAAATTGAGTGGGTGATCAGTGCCATAAATTTATTTTTATTTTTATTGCACGCTCTAATAAATGTCTAAACTAATAAATGTATTTAAAAGATTCAAAAACTGTTTTTTTTTGAGCATAAGCTTCACCCTAGCGAAATCGATGTGCCCCATTTTGCGCCATGGTACCGGTGGGGCGATAAGCGCAAGCCGTTACACGTTAAAGCCCACGGAAACAACGATGTACGGGGAGGGTGGAGAATGGGCTGCGAGAGCCGGATCTCGGTGCAACAGGAACCAGTCGTACGATCGGGTAATGGGCTCTCGACCGCATACATACAGGGTGATACACCAAAAAAGTGGTATATAGGGCCGAGATTACTTTTTCTAGGTTTTTGCATAGCCATAAGCTAGCTGGGTACGGGAATTAGAACTCGCAAACATTCTAAAAAAAATTTTCTAACTATCTAACAATGAAAAACTACTAAAAGAAATACACTGTTTATTATTCGCAGAAATCCCGAAAGCCAGAAACCATAGATTTTAAAACGATTTATGAGTAAAATGACCAGAAAAATAACATTTTGGCTGTCGGTATTATGGATGTCGGGGTTATGGCTGGAATTCCTGCCTGACCCCCCCCCCTGCTATTCGTGTAGTACGGCCTAGCTGTAGCTAACAAGAAGCTCGAAAATTTGGTAAAATTTCGCAGGAGAAAACGCCAGGGGATGGAGATGTGGGTAGTAGGGGAAAAGAAGGGAGCTGAATGAGGATGAGGGGGTCAGAAAGAGAGAGAGAGAGGTGCAGAGCTGAAATCCCCTCGATTGGAGGGGGGTCAAGGACATGAGTAGCAGCCGATCGAGGGGAGAGCCCCCGCAGGCCATCCAGCCCCAACCAACACAAACCTAATAACGGGATCGAGGTTTCGGGATTAATGATTGGGAAATAGCGACAAGCTCGAGCTCCCGAGATATCGATTGGATCAAATTAACATCGCGGCCAAACGAGCGGAGAAGAGTCTTATTCCCTCCCCCCGGCCTCCAAATTTTATAGCTAGGCTTTCCGTGATCGTACAGGTGTGTAAAGTATACCAAAATGTTCGTATTGCTCTGGAGAATATTTTGGTGTACTTTAGAAATCTGTAGTACAACGGGGAGCAGAGTACGCCACGACTTACCGGAATCTGGCGCCTAAGCAACGAACGCTCCTTTCGACGCAAAACGTATGGGGCTAAAACTTCAAGCCCTATAACTTTTAAACTAAAGCTAATCTTGAAAAAAAAGCTAATTCCAAGTTTTAGAGTGAAACGAGGCGGTTCGAATGATATGAGGAGTTGCAGAAACTAATTGCAAAATCCTCAGAATACCAGGATTAACATAACCGCTATTTCATCACACATTCAAATCGATAGTACTCGAAATACAAGGCACTACTCATTCCGGCAAGCAGTGGCCGTATGGCCTGGTTTTCGCCGGTTTTTGCCCAAATCTTTCTGATCCTCGTTTGGCTATTGTTGAGCGCCCATGGCCAAGAGCCGACCCCCGACCCCGGCAAGCAAAAACGCATCGACGGTTGGTGAAAAACAGAAATCCCATCCCAACCGACAAGTTCAGCATTCCGGAAAACAGTCGGCGATCAGGACTGGGTGCCCACCCTCGACCTGTATGATCGCTTTGATTTTGTAGGAAAATTCGTGCAAAATTCCACCTTTTAACCTGCCAGAGCGGCCTGCGCGAGATGAAGATGAACGTGCTGGAGGCGTTCCGCCACGACATCGACTGCCCGTTCATCGGCGAGGGCGAGCGGTTGTTGCGGTATTTGAATTCATTGTCTATGAATAGAATTGGGGTTCTTTATTTAGGAAAATACGATTTTTCAGGCAGCGTGAAGGGCGCTGTCCCCGCGAGAATGACGAAGAGTGGGTTCTCTTACACTCCCTCCCCAGCTCAGCTCCCAAACCTCCCCAGCTCGAAGTTGGACTTCGATTAGCCATATAGCCTATCTGATGCAGTTTTTCACGCTGATAACGATACCGATATTTATTTTTGCCGAGCGCCAGAGGAACATTGTTAAAAATCGATTTAAAGTTTTGTCATGTTGGGCAGTCCCGCCTCAAAGCCCCTCCCCACGGGGAAGGATCCATCGGCGGCGTGGTGTAGTCGGCAAGTACTTGGCCTACCAATCTAGAGGTCGCTAGTTCGAGTCTTGCCGCTGACGACTTTTTTGCTTTTTGCCTCAAAAGGGCTGTGAAGGTCCTACAACTCATCAAGAAAAATGTTTTTAAGTTTTTTTGGCACTTGGTCGCTAATTCAGGTAGTTATGGCTACAACGAACCACAGGCCTCGATACGATCCTCATGAATTTTATGACCTCAAAACGCTTACCTTGGTGCAGAAATGAAGCTTGACATAAGATGTAAAAAAAAACTTAAAGACAGAACCTAATATTTCCTTCCCCTTTTTTTTCAAAAAGTTTTCAAAAGAGTGGCTGGTGCATTAAATAGTTGGTGATCCACCGATAATTCCAAATGTCTTCGGCGGAAAAACAGTCTTTCCGAGAAATCGAATCGAGCAACTTGAATTGGTGACCGAAAGTTCAAAAAAACTTAAAACCATTTTACTTGATGACTTACAGGGTATCCCAAAAAAAAGACCCCCCCAAAAATTTGAGCCAGAGGGCACCTACGGAGCTGAAAATTTGGGCAGAGGTAGCGAAGCCAATTTCCCATGTATATGGAAAGTTTGAGCCATTTCGGCCGACGGGTTTTAAAGTTATAGCGAAAATACTTTTCATTTTTAATTTAATATGGGGACTTTTGCAATTTGCATCAAAAATATGCGTTATTCTTGAATTTACGAGCCGATTTTGCATAAATCTTGCCAAAAAATGCCAGTCTCTTGCTGGAGCATGGCGCGAACGATTGCGTATGAAGAATAAAAAGAGTGTGAAAACAACTGTTTTATCGATCCAAACCACGACTTATTGTGCATTTTGGCAATCTGCTTTGCGCTAGTCCCGAAACAGAGTTCGATGAGCTTTTAAGTGGTGCTTAAGTTTAGATTTGGGCTTGGGTTTAAGTCAGTCCAAAGTCTAAGCGAAGTTCAGGCGCTGAAGGATAGTTTCAACCAATGTATCTTGTACTCAGCGGTCTTGCTGATCGTTTACACGCTGCTTGAGCAATCGTTTTCCAAAAGCTCCAGCAAGAAAATGGCTTTTTTGGCAATATTTATGCAAAATCGGCTCGTAAATTCAAGAATAACGCATATTTTTGATGCAAATTGCAAAAGTCCCCATATTAAATTAAAAATGAAAAGTATCCTACTATATATAAAAAAATAGTGTATGTGTGTGTGTGACACTTTGCATACACTTCCGTCAGTATGTCCGGAGGATAACTCAATAAGGACGGGGTTTTATGGCGTGTATGATACGTCATTAGGTGCGTAATGGCCCTGAGATGACTGCACACCGATTTGAATCATAAAAATAAGCTATTTTCGACATTAAATTAGGGTTTTTGTCAAGTTTTCGACCAACCTCTTTGTTAGAAACGAATTAGCATATGCCGGAAGTAGAAAAAGCCTATATAAAGGGCTGGCACGGGAGTTTTTATTTTTCTCAGTTGATTGAGGCGGAATTATGCAAAGTTTACAACCTCATTGGGCCCAGACGGGGCCAGGGTTGAAAAGTCGCGAAGCGGCTTTTCAACCCTGGTTTTCGCTATCCTACTATATATAAAAAAATAGTGTATGTGTGTGTGTGACACTTTGCATACACTTCCGTCAGTATGTCCGGAGGATAACTCAATAAGGACGGGGTTTTATGGCGTGTATGATACGTCATTAGGTGCGTAATGGCCCTGAGATGACTGCACACCGATTTGAATCATAAAAATAAGCTATTTTCGACATTAAATTAGGGTTTTTGTCAAGTTTTCGACCAACCTCTTTGTTAGAAACGAATTAGCATATGCCGGAAGTAGAAAAAGCCTATATAAAGGGCTGGCACGGGAGTTTTTATTTTTCTCAGTTGATTGAGGCGGAATTATGCAAAGTTTACAACCTCATTGGGCCCAGACGGGGCCAGGGTTGAAAAGTCGCGAAGCGGCTTTTCAACCCTGGTTTTCGCTATAACTTTAAAACCCGTCGGCCGAAATGGCTCAAACTTTCCATATACATGGGAAATTGGCTTCGCTACCTCTGTGCAAATTTTCAGCTCCGTAGGTGCCCTCTGGCTCAAATTTTTGGGGGGTCTTTTTTTGGGACACCCTGTATAAGACCTTCACAGCAATTTTTATCCAAAAAGCAATAAAGTCGTCAGCGGCAAGACTCGAACTAGCGACCTCTAGATTGGTAGGCCAAGTACTTGCCGACTACACCACGCCGCCGATGGATCCTTCCCCGTGGGGAGGGGCTTTGAGGCGGGACTGCCCAACATGACAAAACTTTAAATCGATTTTTAACAATGTTCCTCTGGCGCTCGGCAAAAATAAATATCGGTATCGTTATCAGCGTGAAAAACTGCATCAGGTAGGCTATATGGCTAATCGAAGTCCAACTTCGAGCTGGGGAGGTTTCCTTGTTAAACTGCAAATAGCTCGCCTAGTGGAGTCTGAGCTACTGTATCTCAGCTCCCCGTTGTCGTACAGGGTTTTAAGGTATACCCAAAATGTTCGGCTTGGTCTTGCGCGTCTTTTAGTATATTTGGTACAATTCGGATAAGCGGGGGGGGAATTTTTAGGCGGGGGGGAAACCAACTTTTTTTTGTCGGCCCTGGTGGGGATAGTAATCAAATATAAAGTGTTTTCACATTGTTTTTAGCAAAATTCAAGCCTATTTGAATCGGAAAATCTTTCTAAAAAGTTAGAAAAACGCTTGAAAAAGTCGAAAATTTGGTCATTTTTGGGCCGAAAAAATTGATTTTTCGACCTAAAATTAAATTTTTTAATTAAGTTTTGTAAAGTTTTTATGTTTAGGAATAGCTATAAACAATTTAGAAACACTTCCACTATTTATATAAAAAATATTAGCTTGGGCGGAAAAAAGTTCGGTTTCCCCCCCGCCTAAAATTTTCCCCCCCGCTTATCCGAATTGTACCGTATATTTTACAACCCTTCAGATGAACAGGCAGCCGAAATACAAAAGTTAAAATGGGGGTTGGGGTGAACTATATTCGTTCTTGCGTCGTACTTCCGCATTTTCTAAGTCCAGAAATGGCTAGTAACTAATATAAACTGTTTTAGTAGTATTTTTAGTCTTCTGCACCTATTTTTAACCCGAAAAACTATCTAAAAACTTTAGAAAATCTTTGAAAAGTCGAAATTTTGCTCAAAATCGGCCAATTTTGGTAAAAAATCGATATTTTGATATGTTTTTGATAAAAATTTGTAGATTTTACGTTTAGGAATGACAAAAAACAATAGATATTGCGAAAGAACCACTACATTACTTCCAGAAAATCGTCGAATTCCTCATTTTCGCGGATGCGCGACAAGCTGAGGCAAAAACGGGTGAAGGGCCGCCGGAAGCGCTTCAACGCGATCCAGGACGCCAAGAAGCATGTGAGAAATCGTTTGTTTAATTTTTACAAGTCTTTCTTAGGTGCTTAACTTTGCGACGTTCGGGATGTTGCGGGGTGATCCGCTGAAGCTGCCACCGACCGGGGCCTCGATGCTCATCCTCGAGGGGCAGTGGCTGACGCTGAGATGTGCTCTGAAGAAGGATGAAGATAAGGTGATTTTTTGGTTCTTTAGCAGTAGCGGGAGGTGATCACCTTTTTCGGGATCCAATTTTTCAAACATAGATAGCAAAAGTGTTTCTTAAGAGTTTTTGC
Organism: Mesorhabditis spiculigera; assembly: GCA_958295435.1. NCBI lineage: Eukaryota > Metazoa > Nematoda > Chromadorea > Rhabditida > Rhabditidae > Mesorhabditis > Mesorhabditis spiculigera. The sequence goes on from CATQJA010001521.1 coordinate 135,377, forward strand.
TATCCACAGACGTGAAAACTTTACAAAATTGTATTAAAAAATGTCAAAAAAATCGATTTTACGACCAAAAAGGCCGATTTTGATTTTTAAAAGTTTTTAGATAGTTTTTCTAGATGAAATATAGTTATTTTATTGAAAACACTATTAAAAGGCTTTAGATTAAGTTACTAGACATTTCTAGACGTATACGAAAGAGTTCGACATTTTATACGTTTCCAGAATCAAACAGTCTGGGTTGTAAATGGCAACACGATCGAGCCGAACTACTACGAGTGGCGCATCAAGGCCGAGGCGGACATGTTCGAGGTAGGTCTTCAGCTGACACTCCCGGTAGAGGGTTTTTCTAGGTTTTCCCGACCGTCCTCGACGACGCCGGCATTTTCGAGTGCCTCTACGAGGACCAGCTGCGCGGTTTTGCCAATATCACGATCGTTACCCGATGGGTAAGCGTTTAACTTGAGATTCCGGTAGTAGCTCAAATCCTAGGCGGCCATCTGGATGGGCTATCAGAACTACATGACGGTGATGTGCGTGTTTTTGCCGCTGTGGGTGGCACTCCTCGGCAGCAACTTTTTTGCGCCGCCACCGGTATGACCTCGTTGTACGATCGAGCAGATTTTTGGCTTCAGAAGTTCAAGAAGAAACATGGGAAATGGGGCGACGCCTACATCGAGCATCGCCTGAACGACAATGTATCTAAGGCAAAGGTAAGCTGGTATCCTACTATATATAAAAAAATAGTGTCTGTGTGTGTCTGTGTGTGCCACTTTGCATCCACTTCCGTCTGTCTGTCCGGAGGATATCTCGGTAGGGGATGAATTTTAAGGTATGTATGATACGTCATTAGGTGCGTAATGGCCTGGAGATGACTGCACGCATCTGAGATTCAACAAAGTCACCTATTTTCGACATTAAATTTAAGTTTTAGTGAAAACTTCTTTGTTAGGAATAATTAGCATAGACCGGATGTCGGGATTCGACTATATACAGCGACAGGAAAGATTGTTTTTCATTTTTTGTCATCAGAATTTAGGACAATTATGCAAATTGAATGTTACAATGGGGTCAGACGGGGCCAGGGTTGAAAAGTCGCGAAGCGGCTTTTCAACCCTGGTTCTTGCTAAATAGTTAAAATACAAAATATAACGATTAAATTATGGTTAAAAAAATACTACTTGTACCAGGAATCGATTGCCCGCAAAAAGTTTGGCGACGACCTCGAGAAGCAGAAGGAATTCCTGCTGAGAAGCCAGTACGGGCCAGCCGGTGAGTCGATTTAGACAAAAAAAACCTTTTACTACTAACTGCTAAAAAACTATACAAAGTTTAAAAATATGCTAAAAAAATTATCTCTTTTTCAGAAACCGCCGCCATCAACCGACGCATCATCCAGACAATTCTCGACGGCTGCCGTTAACCCCATTTCCCCCACTTTTTTAACGTTAATATTCAACAATGAAATACAATCTTTATTCGTCGAATAAAATGTACAAACAGACAATGGCACTAAAGCGTTGAGGTATCTGGGGGCTGAGGTATCTTTGGGGTGGATTGAGTGAGATCTATGAAATATGTACACGCGGAAGTGCAAAATAATATAGCATTTGTTCGAGATCATTCTAATGTCGGTGCTGAGGTCATATGGCTAAAATCCCGTCTATCGATAGACCCTGGTGTGGAGCAAGAGCAGGAGCAAGAGCTGCTAATCCTCGTTTAGCTTTTTCTTTGTACATGATTCAGTTGTCGTTCAGCCACTTCATCCAATTCTCGTCGAGCGGCTCGTCGACCGGTGGGTCGCGTTGCTCCAGGATATGTTTCTGGGGCTTCGGGGTTGAGCCTGAAAGGTATTTTTATTATGGGTTTTCGATACTTTAGATGTTTTTCTCTGATAAACCAGCCGATTACAGCCGCTTCGCGACTGTAACCGGCTGGACTTCGGGCTACCCCCCCCATTCTACACCACCAAATTTCATCCCTACCTTACGCTGATGCCTTCATGGCAATACCTACACTGATGGCTTCAGTTACCCCCCATGGCTGAAATCCCCTTCAAAAACTACCTACATACCTTCCTGATGGCTTCAGATACCCCCCATGGCTGAAATCCCCTTCAAAAACTACCTACATACCTTCCTGATGGCTTCAGATACCCCCCATGGCTGAAATCCCCTTCAAAAACTACCTACATACCTTCCTGATGGCTTCAGATACCCCCCCATGGCTGAAATCCCCTTCAAAAACTACCTAAATACCTTCCTGATGGCTTCAGATACCCCCCATAGTCGAAATCCCCGTCAAAAACTACTTAGATTCCATCCCGATACTTTAAATGATTTAAATAATAAATTAACATAATTAAAAAGTATTAAAAGTATTAAAATAACTTAAAAAGCTAGCTGGGCGCGGGAAAGAGCCTGGTGAAGAGGGGCCGGGGAAAAGGGGGCGTGGCCAGCCGGGAGAGGGGCCCCCACTCGTTTTATTAAGGCGCCACTTTCAAAGTTAATTTTAATAATTTAAATTAAAACTTTTTTGTGATTTTTTGATCAGTTTGGGGGTTTCTGACCACGCTCTATCCGAATCCGAAGAGACCTAAGCTCTAGCTCCTTTCCCCTTCGAGTTGAATTCGGCTTCACACACACACACAGACAGACAGACGGACGTCTCTACTTTTTTATTATAGTTGATAGTGTTCTTCCACTCACCGGTGAAGCGGAACGGCGTCTGCCGGAAGCCCATCGCCTCCGTCAAAACTACGTTGATGCCGATGGCAATTTCCTTGGACGCCGGCAACAAGAGATCCTTTTCCAGGATGAAGCCGTATTCTGAAAATGTATTTTAGAATGCCAAACTTCTCGCGCTTACCTTGTGTCACTGGCCGAACTTCGATCGTGTAGGCAAACTCGGGCTCCAGCTCGCGCTCCACCCAATCCATCGAAGAGCCGGTGGAGGTATCTGTAAATTATTGGTTTTCGGAATTTATTTGAGAAAACCGGGTGTTAGCGCCCAAAGATATGTCTTAAACTTACAGAGAGCGTCGGCGGGCGTAGCGTGACCATAGCGGGTACCGTTATACGCGTAAATAGCGTCGATGGCCTTCTGCGCAACGTAGATCTGCAAAATGTTCGGTTTATTGACGATAGACTTTTTCAAAGTCGATAAAAGCCAAAAACTGTCAAAAAAAACCGACCGTGCGCTCGACGTTTCGCGTGTAGGTGTTCTGAGCGTAGGCGTAGGGGTAGAGCCACAATTGGCCGTGAGAGTGGAGCGCGATGTAGGCCTCAAGAGCCGGCAAAGTTCGCAGCCAACGACTGTACGTCCTGCAAGGGTTTTTTTTGGTTTGTTTATCACGTTTCTCACGGGTTTTTCTGCTTTATTTTCAGTGTTAACATTTTTGGGAGATTTTGCTAGGCCGTACCTGGTCTCGGAGGCGCTGAATGGTGATGGTCCGGCATAAACATCGCTGCACGGATCCTGGCTGGCGGAAAAGGCGAGGTCCCAGTTGCGATTCAGGTCGACGCCCTCGCAGCAGCGGCCTTCGGCAGTGCAGCGCTTTGGCGAACGGTTTTTGCGCCAAAGACGGTGCTGAAAAAGACAAAATATTAAGCGTAAAGTTACTAAAAAAAGCATTTTTTATAATCAAAACAAAATTTTCACTACACAGCTTCCCAAATCCTTACCTTAAAAGGCTGCTCATCCGCATCCCAAGTAAAACTAAACCCATCGGGGTTCAGCACCGGGATGATGACAATGTTGAAGGCGTCCACCAGCGCCCGAACTTGCAGATCGCCCTCCGACAGTCCGTTGCTGTACTAATTTCAAAATTAGGTATTTGAATTAGGAAGTACCTGCTCGACGAGGAAATAGGCCACGTGGATGGCCGTCCATTCTCGGGCGTGGATTCCCGAATCGATGACGACGTACGGGTTTGCAGGGTTTACGCCAAACTAAAGCAAAATATTCATAAGAACAGTTTTAGAAATATCTAGAAATTCACCGTCAATACATAGAAAAGTTTTTACCTGGATTCCAAGAATCTGACGGCCCTCTTCGCTGGTGCCAACCTGCAGCAGCTTCGTCGTCTCCTTGTGCAGCTTGGCCACCTAAAGCCCAAAAAAGTTATGGAATTTTCACAAATAACTCACACTGCGCAAGAAGTTTTCAATCTGCTCTAGCGAATAGTAGTCGCCGCTTCGCAGAGGCTCATCTTTTGGCGGTAACTCAGGGAATATCCTGAAAGTCAGAATATAAAAAAGCCAAAAACGCGAAGTAAGGCATTAAAAATTTAAGAATATAACTCACGCCTTAAAATGGTTGTAGATGGCCTCGTGGGACGATGGGGGCGCTGGTTCTGGCGAGGAGACTGGGGCGCTAAAAATTCAGTTTTTTCGACGTTCAAAAATTTGGTTTCGGGCGCAAAATTTCTTTTCTTCTTTTCTTTCTAAAAGCCGTAAAATACCCACCTATTAATTAATCTGATGAGAAGCGGAAGACATGCCAAATACGGAATCATCTGGCCGACAGGGTGGGGGAGGCGCAATAAGGTTGAAAACCCTGAAAAGTGTCGAAATCGTGGATTGTTTTCCAATGCCGACAATAGTAGAAAAAGTGAAAACAATGGCGGGTTAGCAAAGAAGATCGTCTGCTGATTGCCGAAACAGGATTTCTGGCCGGGGCGGGTCACGCGCTAATGGTGGGCAATAAAATCCGAGTTGAAGTTTTTAGCAAAAAGGGGACAATGATGGTGGAACTGTTTCCGGGTGTGGCCAAGAAAAAGCCGCGAGTTTTGTAGACCTATAAAAATGGAAGGTAGAGGTCGATAGTACTCTGCAGCGTGAAACTGGCGAAAAAGGAGAGCGATTGGATCGTTTCCGAGTTTGGTCGGTGCGAAATGTGGCAGGATGTGGGTGATTTCAAGCGGGTACACCCGGTTGCGCCCCCCCCCCCTCCCACCCGGATTTGATTGATAGCTGCCGCACCACTCGTCAATAACAACTTTTCGTCGATGTTACGCGTGGTGGGAGCGGGGTTTGAGAGATCAGACAATTTAGTCTTTGGATGGGCAGATCTTTGGCGGTGGCGGGTGGAAGCTAGCGCGGTTTGAACGGGTGATCGTGCATCGGGAAAAAGGGGAGCTGCTTGAGTGACGTGCAGGAAATTGCATGGACTGTCCGTTACGTCGAAATGAGAAATCGGGTTTTGCAGAGAGATTGACAAATCAAAAGGTCAAAAGATCGAAATATTGGGAGCCAGCGAGGGATGGCCGCGGAATTTAGGAAAACAGGCACGGAAAGGTGACAAAAATGTTTTGGAATAGATGAAAAACAGGGCAAGCTAGCAGTGCTTTTTTGGGACATGACATACAGGGCAAACTAGCAGTGATCTTTTGGGGAGTTTTGGGATGTAGCAGGGCAAGCTAGCAGAGATAATTTGAGACGAGGGGACATAAAAGGTCAGGTGGCAGAGATCATTTGGGGCTAAATGGCATACACGGAAAGCTAGCAGAGACCATTTGGGAAGTAACAAAGTAAAACGCAAGGTAGCAGAGATCATTTGGGAAGCAGGGCAAGCTAGATTTTCAGAGATCAAAAGATTTTCAGAATAAGGTTTGCCGATTTTTTGTAAAAATCAGAAAGAGGCAAGCTAGCAGATATTATTTAAAAAAGACACTTCTGCATCACGCAAAGAATCGCCTGTTAGGTAATCAATGAACTATCCCTACGCTAAAAAACAATAGACAACCCTACCAACCGGATGCCCCATCCCTTATATACCTTGCCACTTTACAATAAAGCTATTCATAGAAACGGGAGGATAAGTGCATTCCCTTCGCCTTATATACGATGCCCCTGATCTATTTTCGTTTGACGATCAATCATCGCCGGGCTCCTTTAAAGGTCTATGCCCGCCCGGGCGAGGAAGACGGAACACTGCGCGCGCCCAGATACACGTCAACTGGAAGTGATAGCACTCTGTTAGATTGGATAACTGACAAACAGCTGAAAAGATAGACAAACACGAGGCGATGGGGGGGGGTGTCCCCGTGTGAGAATGACGAGGTGGCAAATATTATTGGGGAGGAGGGTGGGAAAGGGAATCGAGCACCAGTGAGGGAGTACAACAATGATACACGTGCCGATGATCAAAAACCTTTTTTGGGGGGTGGAAAGCGGCCAAAAAGTTACTCTTTTCGTGCCGCGGTGCGTATTGTAGCGTGCAGACTTTTTTAAAAATACGTTTTAGAAAACTGTAGACTGTCGAAAGTAATGAATAGGCATGACCTGAGGAACAGAAAGCTACAAGCTACTTTCCGTTCTATCGCGTATTCTAGAGTACTAATTATGTTTTTGCATAGTTTATTAGTTATTTGAGCTAGATACACCTGTAAAAACGATGATAAATCATGCGCTGATCCTCAAAAATCCTTTTTTGACCGGGAAAAGGGCCAAAAACTTACTCGTTCCGTTCTAAGACCACGTATTGTAGCGTGTAAATTACCTTTGTAGTACGTTTATTAGTTAATTCAGCCATCCGTTCCGTTTCGCACATTATAACGTAATGTAGCGTACATTTTCGTTTTTTCCCATTTTATAGTAGTGCCAGAATCATTAGTAAAATTTTAGTAAGCTTGTTTTCTTTGATTGTATAATGTGAAACGGTACCAAAAACTCAATTTTAACGTGGAAAAGCTATAATTTCGCGTGTTCCGTTCGGCTCCTGTATACCATACCGTGTCGATGATTTTCGTGTAGCGTTCAGCAGTTTATTCCACAGAAATCAATTTGTAATCCTAGCAATGTTGGCTAACAGCACCAAATCTCGGGGGGTCATAAACTCACAGCAGAAGCTCAAATCAGTCTCATTTTAGGGGCAGGGAAACGACATTTGTGCAAAGACGAAGGGGAACACGTTTTCAGCGAGGGTTGTAGTTAGTTGTTAAAATTCGGGGGCTTATAAGCAATTATTACAAAGGTAGGAAGAAGGTGCAATTATTACAAAGGGGGAAGAGGAAGTTGGTCAGTTTTCTTTGGGCACTAGACGTCTGGCACTGGATTCAGATGGTCAGGGCCGATCAGCGAGACGTAGACGGCGTACGTGTGCACGGCAGAGCCTGGAAAATACTTGTTTTATTACGTTTTAATCTTTTCTTAGTTTCTTTTTTTGTAATACGACTTTTACTAAGTTCGTTCTTTTACTACCCGGTTATACCGAGCGGCTTTCACCCACCAAGTAAGACGTGGACGTGCCAGATGGCGTGGGCGAACGGGACGACGCCGTCGAGTTTGAAGAAAATCACGCCCATGATGTACACCACCCCGCCGGCCATCATCAGCTCCAATCCGGAGCGGTCGTTCTGAAATCTTTCGTTTTTCCTGGTTCTTGAAAACTTAAAAAAAAACTATTTCTTTTCTGCCTACCATCGTGAACATGGCAACCGACGGAATGGTGGCGACGAGGACGTAGAGTATCGTCTCCAGCGTCTTGTACCTAAAAGGCTTCGTAAAGCGTGTTCTAATTTTAAACCAAACTCATAGGATTCGTTTTCATATGTGAAAAACTTTTTTAGAACCCACTTTTCATGAAAATTGTACTGGTAGAGGATGCCGAGGATGGCGAAGACCCAAATCATCCACTTCAGGTTGAGCCCCGGATACCCGCAGTGGCGCAGCGTCAGCCACGGCGTATACGAAGCCGCTGTAAAGCTTCAGATGCCTCGAATGCGCCTTAACCAACCAATAAACAAGTAGATGACGGCGCGGTCGCAGATGTGGAGGTAGTACCGCAAACGTTGTTTCCTGGAGAAAGATTCAATTCGTGGAAAAGCCTCGGAATTTGTTGGAAAAATGGAAACTAGAGTTTCTGCCCACTTACTGCTTCAAGGGCCTGTAAATCATTTCGTAGTAGTGGTAGAGGGTCGACGCCGAGAAGAGCATGGTGGTGAAGATGCCGTAGATGACCATCAGCATGTATTGGAGATCTCGATGCGACGCGTCGATGATGTAGTAGAAGGCGAGGATGCTCGGGATGATGCCGACCTGGAAATGGGAAAAATAGACGGTTTTTTTCAGCTCGTGAAAGACTCCGAATCGCCGCCAAGCAGAGATTTCTGAATGTTGTATTTCAGCTCCCCATGATACCACATGGGCGTAAACTATACCAAAATACGTCGCCAGATCAGCCAGACGAACATTTTGGTATACTTTAAAGGCCTGTGACACAAAATACGAATGAGGTACAAAAGGTAGAGATCAGTCGGGGGTCATCTGGGGTTGCGTCGAAGCGTTTCCATCAATAAAAACCCACTCCATGAGTGCCGACGTTTGCAAGGTGTTCAAAGTGGGTGGGCTCGTAAGATTCGCCGGCACCGGGCTTTCGGTTCATGTAGGGGCTGAAAACACGGATATCTTCATGTCAAAGGAAACTCCAAACCTCAGCGCCTGGGCCTTTTTCGACGTGGACGGCGTGGGCTCCTCGAAAAATCGGTCATCCTCATCTTTTACCGTTGAGGGCCTTCTAAAAAAAGGATTGTAACTTTAGCAAAAATGCCTTTTACCTGACAACACCACAGCTCCCCATGCCGTTCCCCTCCCAAAGTGCCTCAGCGAGCGGCGCGACGCCGCGTCCGTCACAAGCACCGTTTAGTCGCCAGTTGCCTCTAAAATGTCTATTTCAAGTGACGAGATAATATAAAATTACAATGCCAGTAAGTCAGTCATTCGAGGCGACAAAAAAGTTAGTAGATCAGCGAATAAATCTCGCATTTTGCTCGAGGTGCGTCTTCTGTGCTTTTATGCAAACGAGCTAGGCGAAATTCGTATTGAAAACATCGGTTTTTCGCATTCTTGCATGTATCAGGCGCTTATTTTTTGAGATAAGGCAGCTGGGTCGCCACGCGCCAACAAAAAAGCCATTGTTTCTCGCACGTCTATCGCGCCGTCAATCAGAAGTTCTGCAAAATCACGCAAAAAGCTAGGTATTTCATCTTTTTCACATAGAAAACGCATTTTTAAGCCACGGTTTGAGCTTTAAACGTTGTGAAATCGTTTTGTAAAGTAGCACCGAACATCAATAGAAAAAAGCAGAGATTTCCCCCGTCCGAAACACGCCTTTCAATTGGTATTATGACAATAAAAGCTTATAAGACTTGAACATGGACAAAAACCCAATGTTTTTCATCCTGTTCCACGTACAAAAACGTAATTGTTGAACTACCGTCTGAGCTGTCAAGAATAATAATGCGTACATAAAGTTTTATAAAAAGTATCGATCAAAAAAGCTGCAAAAAACCCTGCTTGCCCTTTCAAATCACGTGTTTTTCAATTAAATTTATGAGAATAAGTTTATGACCTTCTTTTACACGGTTAAAACAATTTTTTAGAGATCATAGGAAGAACAATAGGCCGGAAACTTGCTGGAAAACGGGTCGGGAGGTAGGTTGACGTCAATGGGAGGGGTGGGATGAGAGTGGATGGTGAGGGTAAGAGGGCGCAGACGGGGCGAGCGAGCTGGTTGGGGTCGAGGGAAGGCCGAGATCGAGAATTAGGGACAAGGATATTTCTCCCAATGTTTTTATCTCTCATTTATCCCAAATGATGGCACGATGTCGGGGTGTCTGGCTGGGAACTGTGGCGATCACGTGCCGAAAACGTTTCTAAATCGTGGTTTGAAGACGATAAATTACGGTTCTTTCGCATTATCGGGGGGGGACACCAGTCTAGAAATACCTAGTAACTTAATATTAAGTATTTAAACGTATTATAGTAAAATCTAACTGTATTTCAAGTGCAAAAACAATCGTAAAAACCGCGCAAAGAATCTTAGGCGCAATTTCGGTCGTAAATCCATATTTTTTTGGTAATCTTTAATGAAAATTTGTAAAATTTTACCTTTCCGATTAATTTGTAACATTTTAATTGTTTTTAGTAAAAGTTAACTTTATTTAAAGCGCAAAAACAATTTTAGAAACTTGGCGGAATCTTTAGGCACAATTGTCGTCGTAAAATCTATATTTTTTTTGTGGTTTTTAATGAACATTTACAGTTTTAAGTTTAGGATGAGAAAAAGTAGAAAAGAAAAGTTGCCCCCCGTTAATGCAAAAGAACCGAAATCCCTTGGCGACCGACCGATTGCGCTGCTAGGAATATCCGCAAAGTTGAGGGTGAGCACCCGGCTCGGCGGTCCCCAATCGGAGCGTCGGCAGGAGAGCTCTAAATTTCAGGTTTTCTAGGTTCCAATATTGCCAACCTTCAACGAAGGACCCGGAAGAAGTTTCTAGCTGCGAGGAACTCTCGGCTTCATCCTCGCTCTCGACAATTCGTGGAGTTCGTGGCGTGCGAATCACTGACCCATCGGGCAGCACGGAAATTATAGGACGTGATCTGCAAAGTTTTTGTTTTTCTTTCGCAGCGTCGCTTACCCGAGATCCAGCGGCTCAAGTCGGATTTGCCCGATCGACGGATCGGAGCTCGGATCTGAGCTCGAGAATTCTTCGTCAAACGCGTGTCGATATTCGGATAGACGGCCAGTTGATACACCATCGGGTTGTACAGGGCTCGTCGCGGCGTCTTTTTTCTATAGGTTCTTTCGCATTATCGGGGGCGAACTGTTTGTATAATTTTAGAAATGTCTAGTAACTTAATAGCAAGTGTTTTCATTTGTTTTTGGTAAAAATAGCTGGATTTCATCTAGAAAAACTATCTAAAAATTGTTGAAAAGTCGACACTTTGGCCAAAATCGGCCATTTTGGTCGTAAAATCTATGTTTTCTCTTAGTTTCTAACGAAGATTTATAAAGTCTTACGTTTAGGAATAGTAAAAAAATCTTTTTGAAACATTTTCGCTATTTATATCCCCGATAATGCGAAAGAATCCTTCTAAAACCCTGTAAAAGAAACTTTTTTTTTGTATTATAAGCATTCTTGATCGATCTTCTAGACATACCTCATGCACTTCATCAATACGGCTTCGTAAACGTCTTCGAGCCTCCAATGCTTCCACCAAACTCTCCAAACGGCTCTATACAAGTTTACACATCTTTTGGGTGGATTTAGAAAACTTACAAACACACGTTCGCTGTCCTCGCCGGAATTTTGCGTAGACCTGAATATTTTAGGCTTTTTTGCAACTCAAAGCAAAAACCTTTCTGTATCGGCTAACGATTGGGTCCGTCCAGGGCCCCTTTCCGGAAACTCGACAGCTTGAATCACATTCCGGAACCTATTTTCCGTATAATTCGTGAAGGTTGGGTCATGGTGCTCGCCCTCTGATGGTCTGATTTCAATCGGCGGGATCGATATTGGGATCTAGAATCGTCTATTGTATCCCAAATGATCACTACCCCCGGAACAGGAAAGCTCTTCTCGCTTGTCCGATTGCTGGATTCTTCGGATTCTGGGCGTTCTTCAACGCTAGGGGACGATGAAGCGGAAGTACGCAATGAGGGGCTTTCGCTGCTCCCGCTCGTCGAATTCAGCATAGCATCAGGATTCAACATTCGAAGCAAGGGCCCTCGCTCCCTGGACATCCGGAAGGTCGCCAATTCGGCCTAAAATCAACAATACATCTGAATTAATATAAAAGTCACCATCAACTGCTTGCGCAGCTCGCCCAGCTCTTCGAGGGCCACTTTTTCCAAAAATGATGAGCTTCTGAAAGGGGCTGGGTCCCAAATAAACTGTGGAAAAATCCACCTGCTTACCCGATCGTCGAGTGAAAGTTTTTCAGCTTCCTGCAGCTCATCATCTATGAGACGGCGAATGCAGCGCCGGATATTCAGCTTGTCCTCCAGCAGTTTTGTTTTCATTTCTGACAGAAAATTTTCGGTTTTTCGCATTATCGGTGGGGGTGGGGGGGGGGGCGGCAAAAATTTTGTATAAGTCTAGAAATGCCTAGTAACTTCATAGGAAGTGTTTTAACAACGTTCTTAGCAAAATAAAACTCTATTCCGTTTAGAAAAGCGATCCAAAAATTCGAAATTCTGGCCAAAAGCGGTAGCTATATTTTTTTTTGCATGTTCTAACCAAAATTTGTAAAGTTTTACGGTAAGGAATAGTAAAACACTTTTTAGAAAGGCTTCCAGTACTTATATTTAAAAATTGGATCCTGAGCAGGGTTGTTCACCGATGGACCCGGATCGGTAAGGATCCGGATCGGATCTGGATCGGATCCGCAGTAGGATCCGGATCCAGATCCAGATCCTGGATCCAATGCGGATCCGAGGAAAAAAGGGACCGGAAGTAATATTCTCGATTCTGATGCTGATTCGGTCATGTTAATCGCAAAAATACATAGCCCAGAGGCAGAACTGATCTTTGCATCTAAGAATTAGCACTTAACTCGGTTGCATGATCCATTTCCTTGGATCCGGATCGGATCGGATCCGCCCTGGATCTGGATCTGGATCCGGATCCGATCCAGATCCAGATCCAGTCCGATCCGAAAATGACCAACCCTGATCCTGAGAAAAATTTGTCCCCCACTAATGGGAAAGGACCGCGTTTTCCCAAGCCACAAATTTAATTTCTAGAAAATTGAGCAGATAGTTTTTGTAATTTTTGATGTGAAAGAAGATCATTTAAATTTTTAGAGGCGTTTTTCGCTTGCCCATAACACCATCTAATTCCCCGTTGGCAAATAGCCAATCATTTGGTAGGGGCGGGGCGGTCGCGTTGCGGGAGGCGCCCCCCAGCCGGCACAGCATCCCCATGCGGTTGCTTTTTCGGCTATCTTCCCCTCACTCCCTGGACTTGTCCTCCACGCGGCCACCCACCCCCTATCGACTCGGCCCCGTTCCTGAAAATTCTATGTCCCCTACCGGGCGTCTGTGAAACGCATATGCGCCCGTTCCTTTCGTCATCCCCACCCCTCTGATGTCTTCCCCATATCTTTACAGGCGCATTTTGATGTGCACTAATGACTGTCTGCTCTTCGCTATCGATTGATACCAACATGTTGGGATATCTAAAACAGTCTTACGACCCCTTTTTTGGTGTCTTTTGTCGTCTGCCAAATCACGGCCATCTGGGGCAGCTCATACCTTAACTTAGCCCACTTTTAACAGCTGGAACTTTTCGAGTGGGGAGGGCTGCTCTGCTTTCTAAACCCAGACTAGGATCAGACTACGCGAAATTTCAAAAACCTAAACTTATCCCAACGCAGCCTAAAATTAAGACTAATGAAATTAACTATGCCTCCAACATGCATTATTACCGAAAAAGTTCCCATCCCGTCCCGGATTTGGGGGTTTTTGGTGACTTGATATTCTTGGTCTCGGTGCTCTGCCGCCTGCGTCTCTCCACCGGCCCACTGACTCACTGTCTCGGAACCCCTTCTCCAGCCCCCGCTGCGGCGTTCGCTAGCACCCCGAAGAGGCGTGATATATTTTGGAGAGCCGGCCCGTGTTGCGTAGATGATAACAACGCGAAACACCTCCGCCGAAAAGGGAGAATGGCAACCCGGGGAAAATTCTGTGAACTGTCTTGTTTTCCATTGATGACGCACTCACTCTTCTATCCTAGTCTTCCCGTTTAGCCGCCACCAATGACCGAAGTCGCGGCCCAGCTACCTTATACCAATGGGCAACAAATCAATGAGGAAAAAGAAGAGCTCAAGAGCAGGTATGAAATCTCACCGGATTTGGTCAACCCTAGCTTGTAGCCAAAATCCGCCCACAAAAATCGCTGTCCCGGCGCTCAAGGACGAAAATGGTGGCTACCTCGATGAAGATGACATCCCATGGGCTGTCCGTCTCCAAATGGAGGCCGCTGAAAAGAAACCGGTACATAGCCTGCAACTTTTCTCAACTTTTTCTAGAAAGAAGAACCGATTGATGTCGACGATCTACCTTGGAGCGAGCGAATGAAGTTGGAGGAGCAAAAGGCATTTATCTTTTCAGTGTTCGATGGTGACCTTTTCAGCATAGACAAAGAGAAGGAGAAAAGCCCAAGGAAAATCCAAACGGCGGAAAGAAGAAAGTGACAAAGCGAAGACGACTACAAGCCTCAGGTTGGTCTTATAGCAATAATTTTAGTGGCTCCTTTAGAGAAGGAGAAAGAAAAGAAGGACAAGAAAGATAAAAAGCGGAAGTACGCCGATTCGGATGATTCCGACGATTACAAGGAGGTAAGCTTTGTAGAAAGACGAATACGAATTTTTCAGAAAAAGAAATCGAAGTCCAAGAAGGAGGAGAAAAAAGATTCGAAGCGTATCCAGCGTGAGTAGCAGCGCCAAGTCGTCTCCGGTGAAGAGCGGCGGAAGAAAGAAAAAGAGGAAGAGAAGGTGAGGACGTGTGGGAATGGTGGAAGGGAAGAGGAAAACAGACGATTCGATCAAGTGGAACACGTTACAACATATAGTGAGGCATTATTGTTACTACGCGCTCCGCCGCGTCCAAACGTGTCTGTTTTATTCGAATTTCTTCTAGGGTCCCGTCTTCTCGGCCCCCTTACGAGCCGTTAAAGTCGTCGAATGTCAAGTTCTTCTACGACGGAAAGGTGGGTTTTGGCATTGTCTTCTTCGACATTCTCACCGATCTTTAGGGTGGTCAAACTTGGGCCCGCCGCCGAAGAAGTGGCTGGATTTTACGCTCGGATGCCTGACCACGAGTGACACGACGAAGCGGAGATGTTCAACAACAATTTCTGGAAGCGATTGACGAAAAGGTATGGGTTTTTTTCATTTAGGGGAAAAATCTTTTAGACAATGACTTCAGCCGAGCGGGAATTGATCACTGACTTGAAGAAGTGCGACTTCCGCTCAGATTGACGAGCACTACAAACTCCTTTCTGAACAGCGCAGTTTACAGCCATGACGAAGGAAGACAAGTTGAAATTGAGGGCAAGTGATTTCAAAGTTCTTAATTGTATACGCATTTTATGAGAAAAATGGAGGCCGATAGCATTAAGGCTTACGGGGTTCGCAATCATCGACGGGCACAAACAGAAGATAGGGAATTTCCGGCCGGATTCCCGGCTCTCTTCCGTGGTCGTGGTATGCCATCCGAAGATGGGTAAATTGAAGCGTCGCGTCATGCCGGAAGATATGATCACTTCAACCGTTCAAAGCATTTTTTCGTTTTTTGATGTATAACTTCTTTAGGGGTGCTCCGAGATCCCGAAACCACCCCTGGCCATTAATAGCAAAGAGGTCCCTTGACACGATCCAAAGGTCACTTTACTGTGCTGCTGGACGGAGAACGTCGGCGGGCAAAATAAATACATGATGCTGAACGCGAACAGCAAGATAAAGGGCGAGAAGGACTACTCGAAGTTTGAGACGGCTCGACGCCTCAAGACTCGCATTGACAATATTCGGGAGGTCTACCGTGGCGACTGGAAGAGCAAGGAGATGAGGCTTCGACAGCGCGCGGTTGCATTGTACTTTATTGATAAGGTATGGGAAACTGGCGCTGATACCTTGAAGATTGTCAAAATGTGGAAAATTCTATTTTTTTTTAGCTGGCCCTTCGTGCGGGTAACGAAAAAGATACCGAAGAAGCCGCAGACACTGTTGGTTGCTGCTCTCTTCGTTGCGAGCACATCAACCTCCACGAGGAACTGGATGGGCAAAAGTATTTTTATTTTCCCAGCTCCAAATCTGCTTTAGTTACGTGGTAGAATTCGACTTCCTCGGAAAGGATTCCATTCGTTACTACAACAAAGTGCCCGTCGAAAAAACTGTCTTCAAGAATCTCAAGCTGTTCAAGGAAGGCAAGGAGCCGGATGACGACCTGTTTGATCGGCTTGATGTAAGGGTTACTTGCACAACATTTTACGTTAATTTTAGACCTCCACTCTTAACCAACATCTTCAATCGCTCATGCCGAACTTGACGGTCAAGGTGTTCCGTACCTCACAACGCCTCCATCACGTTGCAGGATCAGCTGGACAAATTGACAAATCGTAACGGCTATCCGTTAACGCAATACCCCTTATAGCGAAAGACAACGTGCACCAGAAGATCCTCTCCTACAATCGCGCCAATCGACAGGTCGCCATCCTGTGTAACCATCAGCGTGCGGTGCCAAGACTCACGACGCGAGCATGGCGAATTTGGAAAGAAGGTAAGATGGCCTAAACAGCTTCCGCAGCATTTTTCTGCTTTAGATCAAAGACAAGAAGAAGGAGCTGTGAAGGATGCGAAGGCCGAGTACGAGAAGGCAAAGTCCGGTGACAAGGAGAAGGCTAAGAAAAAGATGGATCGATTGAAGGACCAGTACAAGAAGCTGAAGATCAATCGCACTGATAAGGTACGCTAATTTTTTTGGCGGGGCACTAACTGTTTTTTAGGATGAGAACAAGCAGATTGCTTTGGGCACTTCAAAGCTGAACTATCTCGATCCGCGGATCACGGTCGCCTGGTGCAAGAAGAACGATGTGCCAATTGAAAAGGTTTAATTCCCTTTCCAACTTCTATATTTCTTTTAGATATTTTCCAAGACTCATCGCGACAAGTTCCGATGGGCGCTCGATATGGCTGATGAAGAATTCGTGTTCTAAAGACGGCTTTCATTTCTGTTCGTAGTCATCGTTGGGGTGCGCCCAATATTTTTTAGTTCTCCTACTACTCGTTGCTGGTCTAACCTTAATTATTTCTTGTCCCTCTTCCCCCCCGCCTCTCTCAACCGACTATCGGTTTTTCAGACTGTGTTAACTGGAGTATTTTCCCTTGTTAGGCTTTTATACCTGGTTCTTTTACTGTGCTTCCCCGTTTCGGCTGATTGACTGTTGTAATGTTCCTAAGATAATAAATAAGGGTGATTTTGATGTGTAAATTCAACAGACATTTCGACGTTGAACGCTCGGAACGAAAAGAAATTCAAACAAGTCTTTATCGTTGAAGGATATTAGTAATTACCATGGCCCAAAATTATTTGCGGTGAACGTGAAAACCGGCTCGTCGCCTCTCCAAATGTTCGTTTTCGTACCCCAATGCTGTCCAAACTTGGGCCGCAAGGTTTCAGCGCAGAATTCCTCCGGTTTCACGTCAAATCCCTGCGCCAAAGTATAGATTCGCGTGTTCTCGAAAAAAGATCTCTTCACGCCGTTCTGATAAGACCTCCTTGTCAATTGTTAGAGCGGATGCACAAGGCTTACCATTCGCTTCGGGGTGCTGAGGAATTGTCGTACCATCGTCCCTTGCGGCAACCGGACGGATTTGACGATATCCTCCAATTTTCGTTAAAGTACCGACCCGAGTTGCGTCTGAAGAGAATAAAATCAGAATATTCTAGGTTCGATGTGGTGAGCAGCGCCATCGGGAATTGAGCAACAACCTGAACACGTCGGGAGGGTGCATAAAACGAGGACATGTCGACGTGCATGTAGAAAATCCGAGTTTGTGCTCCCTTAGCTGGACGCTGAAAGGTAGGCAGAGTAAGAGATAGATACCAAAACCTCCGTCTGCTGACGTGAAAGCCATTACCTTGTAGATGAAAAACGTGAGTAGCGCTTTAAGAACGTCCAGAATTGGCTCTATCTGATTTCGGATCATGTAGGCCAAAGAAGCCTCATCCCTACTACGGGCAAGCGAACGGACTGCAATATGAAAGAAGTTTTAGAAAGTAACCAGGGTTGAAAAGCCGCTTCGCGACTTTTTCAACCCTGGCCCCGTCTGACCCCTCTTCATCCTTCACTTTGCATAATTGTCCTAAATTGGGATGACAAAAAAATGAAAAACACCCTCGTCGGCCCCTTTATATAGTCGACTCCCCACTTCCGGTCTATGCTAAGTATCCCTAACAAAGAAGTTTTCACAAAAGCTTAAGGATTTAATGTCGAAACAGCTGATTTTGTAAAATCCTGGATATGTGTGCAGTCATCTCAAGACCGTTGCGCACCTAATGACGTATCACATATACCTTAAAATTCATCTCCCATCGAGATATCCTCCGGACAGACAGACGGAAGTGGATGCAAAGTGGCACACACACACAAACACTATTTTTTTATATATAGTAGGATGGAAAATACAAGCAAAAAACCGTCTGGATTTCCAGCGCGGCTTACCGTCTTTGCCCATTGAAGAAAGTCGGAGATCGGAGAGCCGTCGTAGATGAAACGGTCACGCCATGTCGATAGAGACACATTTTTGTTCTAAAGCATTTTATCGGGATGTTTCAGGAATATTACGCTCATAGAAGAAAGACTTACAAAGTCTGGCCTCTTGCGAAGGCGAGACATGATGCTCTTCATACGTGTCAAGCTCAACTAAATTATTCTAATCCTACTATATATCCTACTATATATAACAAAATAGTGTCTGTGCGTGTGTGTGTCTGTGTGTGCCACTTCGCATCCACTTCCGTCTGTCTGTCCGGAGGATATCTCGCTAGGGGATGAATTTTAAAGTAGGTATGATACGTCATTAGGTGCGCATTGGTCTGGAGATGACTGC